>JAFVLL020023593.1:0-77965 GCA_021397915.2 Tor tambroides
CACACACACACACACTGGCTGTCTGTCTGTGACTAATGGCATGTGTGTACAGATTCAGTGTTAGGGTCAGCACTGGAGCATGATGGGTTTGGTGTAATGAGGGAGGGTTTGACTGACATGGTCGTGGAGTTTTCTGCATTTGACTCTCTTAAGCTGCAACCCCTTTATTTAGGGCTTTGTCTTTAGAAGCTGCAGTGTTTCTGCTGTGTTTTAGCAGGTTGTGGTGAGTTTGCTCGGATGGTTTTGGAAGTGCGCTCGGTTGGCTGTGACAGTATCTTGTTTCTGATTGGCTGTGACAGTTTTTCGGTTGTTGTTCCATGCTGCTGTGTCCTGCAGCTCAGATATGATGCAATGAAATCTGAGAAGTTGTAGTTGAGATAAAATCCCATGTGTAACACTCAGAGTTATGGAGGACTCCCAGGGTCCCTTATTAAATTAGACTTTAATGTCTGTACCAGAGCTGGAGCTGTGTGTGATTGTGTATAATTATCACATGCTGCTCTGGAATACTTGATTCTGATTGGTCAATCACAACCTTCTGCATGTAATTTTTTTTATTTCATTCATTCGTTCGTTTTATTCATTCGTTCATTCATTTTTTCATTCATTCATACATTACCTTTTATTTAATTATTTTCTGTTACCATTTATTTATTTATTTATGTGTTTGTGCTCATATATTTGTACAAATGTAGCACTAAAGCAAGTTGGGTTTTTTCTTTTCTGACGGTGATTAATATTAATTAGTGGCAGTGGAAAGCAGGATGCTGTGGGTGTTGTTGTGTAGTGTGATTGAAGGCCTTTGTTCTGCGGAGAGGCCCATGAACTCTCCTGAGTCGGACACCCACGCAAAAAAAAAAAAAAAAAACCTGAGACAGAGGGGAAGAGAAAGGAAAAAGCTGTTCTACTGCTTCCCCTGTTTTCCTTGACAAAGGGGGTGAAGTGTGTTCATCATGGTCTTATTGGGTAAACCTCATTAAAATGAAAACAAATAAAGATCATATTTTATTTTATTTAAATTTTTTATTTAAATTTTTTATTTTTTTTGGCAAAGTTACATTTTATGATAATTTCGTCCAGTCTTTTTTTTTATTATTTAATTCCAATAATGGTGATTGTTATTAGTTTCTCATAACTAATACACTTTCTAGTGTTACTAAAGTATTTGTAATGATTTTGTTACATTTTATCATGATTATTATTATTATATAATTCTTTATATTTTAAATAAATAATTTTAAATCTTTTTTTCCTCACTACGCAATTACGGCATTTTGTATCTATGCTGTTTATTTATTTATAAATGTGCCTACTTATTAATAAAATAACACCACAAAGCCAAGTATCTCAATGAGCCTAAAAAAATTGACATTTTCTTTTAGCAAAATATTTTTCTTATTTCTATCTTTTGAATTTGGGGTGAAAAAACATTTCTGTTAACCATAAAACACAACACAATGAAATGCAAAGTTCAAAACACAGGTAAGACACCTGTAAAAAATCAATAGGGAAAATTGCATGATTACTGTGTGACTGCTGACACAAATAAACCACCTTTTTCAACATCCCTAGACATGGAGTGCTTCTTTTTGACAGTTTTGTATATACATGCAAATTTAAATAAACATATAAGATCACACACTACGCAACTGCTGCCAGCAGTTGACAAGTTACAGTGAGGAAAGTTAGACCAATTATATTGTGTCAGTGTAACTGGCATCCAAACGACAGACGTTCACACTTTCCCTTGTGTGTGTTTGTGCCTCATGTTTCTGTGTGCCATGGAAACAAAATTGGTGCTAAGTGCGATTGCGTGTTAAGTTTAATGCTGTTTTCAGCACATTTCGCAACACAAACACTAAAGCAGGCGCGCACAGCTATGTGCATTGTGAACGCTCTTTATTAACCAAGAAATATTTCGTCCTATAATTTAAGACGCTAATTTAGACAGCCGAGAGGGGCAGTGAATTAGTCGTGGGACTGAATTTGAAGACACAGGCGTTCTTTGTGTGCGTTGTGCGAGCCCTAGGCTGCAACTTGATGAGTTTATAACTGTCAGCAAAACTGAAATTATTATCAGGTTACGTCAGTTAGCAACATTTCTCTTGGCCATACCGAGGGTGTAATTAACTTTTAGACCTCTCCGTTTGAGCCAAGTTTCTCAAAGCAGGTGTGCCAATTGAAACAAGCGTAGAGCCACCTTTTCTCGCCTTCGTGTCTGTCTCGCTCTTCTCTGCTCTCTCTGGCTTTGTGTCGATGTAGACGAATGCTCGCTCTGGAGGGCCTTGTTACCAAAATGAGCGCCTTTCACTTTTCAGCCATCAACGCAAAAGCCTTTCCTTGCTTTGTAACAATTTAACGTTCCCAGGAGACATCCTTGTGTTCTGAGCGCGCTTCAGTCGCACTGGCGCTCTGGAATCGCTTAACGCAGCAAATTTCTCATCAGCGAAGAACTGTGCTGAACTGAGAGGAAATAAAATCCAGGGCATGTTTTTGTTAAATGCGTCCTGACGCACTCATCTGGTCTGTTGTATTCAAAAAGTGGATGTGTTATTGACTCACAATTGTTATTTTATTCTGGCAGTGAAAGTTTGGCGGTCTGATGATTTCTGTTACTTTAGTGCATTATAATGCACCATTTGGGCTACAGGCTTCTGTGATGCCTCAGTTTGATGAGGAGTGGTGTGCTGTTGCTTTTAATAGGGAAAAACAAACATGTAATACGCTGTTTGGTAAACAGTAAAACAGGAGAAAAATTCCCATAGACTGACATTAAAGGATCATAGAGACTTGGAGGTAGTTTTTCACAATTTAGAACATCTTGGAACTGCGTAGCATTGCTTTGGCATCCATTTGAAACACTGTAATGGGCATTACCAGAAAATTAAATGATTTCTTTTTGGTTTCAGACCTTGTTATACCAAATTGGCAAAGTATTAGAACACAAAACAAAAGCAGTGAAAAAAAGAAGTGAGAAAAAATAAAAACAGCATTAATGATAATTTTAAAAAAGTATTAATAAAATAAAAAATAATGTGCCTTTAAATTACATTAAATTAAATTAAACAGTTATAGTGTTAAAGTTATACACAGACATGACACAAAAATTATCAGAAAATTAGTTGTTGTTGCTTTTTTCCATTAAGACCTTTTTTCCTTTTTGGAAGAAGTTTTTTTTCTGCCAGGATGCATTAAATTGATCAAAAGTGACAGTAATTATAATGATACAAAGATTTCTATTTCAAATAAATGCTGTTCTTTTGAACTTTCTGTTCATCAAAAAATCCTGAAGAAAAAAAAATCAGTGAAAGTGATTTCAACATTGATATTAATAAGAAATGTTTTTTGAGCACCAAATCAGCATCTTAGACTGATTTCTGAAGGACCATGTGACACTGAAGACTGGAGTAATGATGCTGAAAATTCAGCTTTGCCATCAGAAATAAATACTATTTTAAAAAAATATATATTAAAATAGAAACAATTATTTTAAATTGTAATAATATATCACAATATTACGGTTTTGACTGTGATTTTTATCAAATAAATGCAGCCTTGGTGACTTATTTCAAAAACTTTTTTTTAAAAAAATCAAAATTTTTGTGTATATTGACATAATGAGATCATTTCCATGAGAGTCAGTGGACCCTGTTACAGAATGCTTTCAGTTTAGTGTGAAATAATGAAATGCAGTGCTTTGTTTCTAGTGTTTCAGACGATCAGTTAAAGTGCACTGTAGTTGAGTGACTGAAAAGTGGCCCTAGTGCAGGTGTGCATCTTTCCGTTCACATTCCAGGGCCCCTCCATCACTAATAAAGGATGATGCCTGGATCCCTGTTTATTTACCAGCTGCGAAACCAGATCTGGCCAATTTAAAGCTTCACTCTCTCTCTCTCTCTCTCTCTCATCCACTGATACATGGTTAATGGTTGTCAGATGTGGCAGTGGGGCCGGAGATGTATTTGTTTGCTCTGGCTGATTTCCTCAGACTAAACTGGTATCGGTCCTCGGCAGTTGGTTTTTATCAAAACACGAGTGACTGTGGCGGCTCCACCTGGTAAAACAAGATGGGAGCCACGCTGACAAGAGCGTAACATCTTTCTTAACATACGAGCAGTTTACTGAGCGAATCCACCTGACCTGCGGGTGTTAATTTAGCGCTAAATCCTGCAGCACGGATGGGTGATAAGGAACGTGTGAAAATAACATTTCTGTGTTTGTCTGCGAGAGTGATCCAGACTGAATTATGAAGCTCGGACACCACAGGCCACACGCTATATTTAGTTTAGCAGATTGTTGTAGGAGAAGGAACATATTGCTTGATTTGAAGTAAAACACTTTTCTGATTAAACTGTTTGGTCTGAGAGGTCCGGTTTCAAAACACTGTTGGGCATTAGATCCAAAAAAGTCCAAAAAGTGCTGGGTTTACATCTTCTGAAGCCGTTTTAGGTATCTCGGTTATGGCGTGCTGTCTGTGGCGAACCGCAAGTTTCTTTTGCCGCTACGAAGTGTTTACGCGCAGATCATCGGCTGTCTGCTTGAATTAGCCGTTTTCTGCATGCTCCATGTGCTCGATCCTGGTGAGTTCAGTGAAAACTTGTTTACGTTTCACTATCGCTGATCCACAGGTGTGTCACGTCCCCTTCACAGCTGTGTGGAACGGCCCACCTTGAGTTCACCCCTGCTGGCCTGGAGAGGCACTGCGGCCCCCTGTTTCCCTCCACAGGTGCATCGATATCCAAGTTCAACTGATTAAGTGAAAGTGAAAGGGCTGTTCTCCAGGGAACTTCTGTGATTTCTTCATATCCTGTATTTTTGGCTGAGAAAAGCACAGGCATATTGGAGTCTTCAAAACAATACAATTATACTGGAAAGAAGCCATAGGAGATTGTCCTACAGTTTGAGCTGAAGATATCAGTGATGTTTTATTGAGAGAAAAGAGCCCTTTTGTCTTAAGCGATATATTTTATTTTATTTTTATTTAAATTTTATTTTTATGTTTTTTATATATTTTTTATTAATGTATTTATTTACTTTATTTATTTATTTTGTTGTTGTGGTTTTTACTTTAACAATAAACACCTAATTTGGTGTTTCTGTCAAAAATGGACAGCCTTTTAATGAAATTGCTTGCAAATTTCTAGTCATGCTATATTATTACCAAATATTCAAAATGATTGGTAATAGGTCTCATTGAACTGAGCTTTATCTCAGTTTTGGAGTGGAAAATCAGCATAATTTGTAAATATTTTTGGCAATATTCACTCAAAAACTAAAGTGCATAAGCTCAGACCAATGAGACCTATGATCATCAATTAGATCAAAAAAGAAATACAAAACCTGCGCTAACTGATAAAAAGATTGAATCCAATATTTGGTGTTAATATAGCATAATAGCAATTTTTTTGTAGGCTGGTCATTTTTTTGACTGGGAACATCTCAAGTGTAACAAGGTTGAGGGGAAGCAAGTTGTGAAATGGAAAGTTGTGATATCTCGTGTGCATAAAGTCAGTAGTAGGCTATAGTCATAATGTTAAATAGTATTTTAGGGAAAAAATTCAATCCTTTCCAGGTCAAAATGACCAGAACACAACATAAGGGTTAAATAAATTACACTTGGTTTCATACTTTGTAAAGTAACACAATGATTTTCAGGCCTTTTTAGGTGTGCCTTATGTTTTTGAATAGTTATTGGAGCTACAGTATGTGTTGCACATTAAATCAATTTTAAATGTTTCTCCTCAAGTAACCGATCTGAAAGAAATGAAGACGTGCCAATCTGCTTGGACTTCTTTATACATCACAGTCATTCCTGTAAAGGCTGTTTTTTAATAACTATCTTATCTGACTGTGATCAATTCAGAACTCTAGAGTTTCTCTGGTCTGGAGTTCAGATATCCATCATGAAGTTGCTTTACACTGCCAGGACTGATCCAAGTTACAGCGCCAAGTGAGGGAAGGAGATGGAGAGCCTCGTTTATACAGAACAGCCATTTAAAGAGTCTACTGTCAGAATGTTTTTCTGTTCTGTCATATGTGGTTTTCTTTATAAAAAAAAAAGATATGGTGGTACCATGGTACAGTGATAGTAATATTATCACTGTATATACTGTAATATTATATTTGGGTACATTATTGGTAAGTTGAATTGTCATGTATAAGTACACCTTTAGGTATTAATATGTACCTTCAAGGTACTAATATGTTACATTTAGTAGTAAATAAATTACAAAGATGTACCTTTTAGCTTTTATACCTTGTGTACAAAAGTGACATTTTTGTACCTTTTTTGAGAATGTAGTTGGGCATTCTAGACCTTCCAAAACCATTTTAAACAGTGTTATGCTAATTATTTTATAATTATAATTCATGCAACTGTATGACTTCATATTAACTACATGGAATATTTGTACTTTTGAAAAATTCATTCGTCACACAGCAGGACCATTTAAAATTAACCAATTATTGAAAGATTAGGGAAACTTAAAATAAATGGTGACCAGTCACAGCACCCTTATACATTTTATGTAATTTATTAACTTAAATCTTGATGTTGATGCTTATAAAAAAAAAGGCTACTTATTTTTGAGTACTTAAACCATGGTACATATCCAAAAAAAAAAAATTACAAACACTATATCTTGTTTTAATGCTAATTGTATTTTAATTGACTGAATGTATTACTACTTTAAGCAGAAAAATAATGACATTTAATTCTTGATTTCAATAATGAAATGCAATGCATTTTTATATGTTTTTGACATCTTCCCATTTTTTCAGGCCTTTTCAGCTGTACAGGAAGCTCACGGTGGGCAGATTTCCATCATCACATCACGTTTGTGCTGAGGTGTGTGGTGTCTCACATGCGATTGGCCGTGGCTCCCAGCGGCCCTGAGCTCTGAGAGGCGACTGCAGCCTCTCTTCATCCCTTCACAGAGCTTTGCAGGAGAAACATGCGGAAAAAGGTCAGAGCAAGAGGTGAGGCCTCGCAGAAGTGTGTTTATTTGTGAGGAGTTGCAGTGTCAGGTGTACCGGTGAACAAACAGGCCTTTGTTGTATGGTGAAAGGGGCCGCACTGGTTTTAAGAGCTCACTTTTATCACCTCTACACTGAAGGCTGATGGGGAGGGATTACGACTCTCTCTCTCTCTCTTTCTCACTCAGTCTCCTACACTCTCACTCACACACAATCTTTTTTTCCTCTTTTCTTTCTCTCTGGTGAGCAGTCTGTCATTTTTGGAGTGGTATGCAGGTAGGAGACATTTATAGGTGAATTTTTGTGTGTGTGGTATAGTGTTTTTTGTTTTTTTTTTGTAATTATTTTTAAGCATTTTGAAAATCTTTTTGTTTTATTTCTTTTTTATCTATACTCTAAAATGATAGATAGATAGATCAGTTTTATTTTAGTATCATTGAGATACTAATATTGTCTATTGTTTTTACTAGTGTTTAATTTGGAAATTTGTTTTTATTTTTATTTTTTTGTATTTTTTTCTTTTTCATTTTAGTTTAAATTTAGTTTGACTTATGTTTCAGTTGTAATTTTTAATAACTGGACAATCTTGCAACTCTAAATTGTGAAGGAGTGCTGAATTGTGAGAAATTATTGCTGGAAAAAAGAAGCACCAATACAAAAGCAGTGCTGCTCTATTGTAGGTGGGTGGACGTTAAGCAAGGGATTCTGGGTAGGTTTACATGTACAGCTATACAGCACAGTTCTCTGGTAAAAATAGTTATTGTTATAAAAAAAAAAAAAAGAAAAGCTGCTCAGGTCTGGGCATTAAAATTTTGATATGCGTACACTGAAATTTTTATGTGCAAATAAATAGAGGTACTAATATATATATAAACACCCATTCCCTCCTGCAACGTGTACTTCCCCACTCACTCACACTCCGTCAATCCCACACTTGCATTTAGCATCCTTCAGTGGAGATCATTATTTACCAAACAGGCTTCCTAATAAGTGTGGAGTGATTACCGAGAGCAACGCAAGGAAGAAAAAAAGAGGAAAAACCTCCGCTAGAGGAATATCCATCATAATTGATGTGTTGCAAAGCAGATTACACACATTAGCGCACACAGTTTTGAATATGACAGCTCCAACTGAACATGACAAATTCCATAATGTGGAAAAAAAGGAAGGTGTTTGACTCTCAGGGTATTAGGATGCTCAGCAAGCAACAAAGCAGCATTTGCATGTGAGTGTAACCAACCCCCCACCTCTGTTCCTTCGGCCATAATTATCTCTCATTTGTTCTTTATTTCAGAGGGATCCTGGGAACCCTTTGAGCCGGGCTAATCCACAACACATCGTATTAGATGCGTCTGAGCCGGTGCTGTTATTTACTGAAGCTGCTTACTGTAACAGATACACAGAGCTGCTTCACACAGCTATCAAATGCTCTTTTTGAAAACATTCATAAATGATAAGGATTTGAGAGATTTACTTAAGCACATCTACACTGAATGTATATGTAGAATAAGAGAAATGAAAAATACATATTTAGGTGTCATACAACCAATCTTACAGTATTTTACGTATTATTATTATTATTATTATTATTATTATGAAAACAATAATCTAAAATATAAAATTGGTATTGATGATGATTATTATTATTATTATGTTTACGGAGTTATCTACCTTTGACTTTTCTGTAATTTTTCTATTTAAATTTTCATTATTATTATTATTATTAATAATAATAATAATATTGTGTATATGTATGTAGAGTTGGAAAATGGCCACATTTTAGTTTTTCATTTAGATTATTTTATATAGAGAGAATTTTTAATGGTTATTATTATTATTTCCAAAAAAAAACAAAACAATTTTTTTTACTCTAATGGCATTTCACATGAAGATTTATTTGGATTGTTATCCTTCTGAATCCAGTTCTTATTCATCCTCCTTTTATCAAGCTAAAATGTGGGGGTGTTTGATTGGAAACGTTCCTCAGAAGTGTCATTTCTTCCACACAAATTCTCCATCCATCCCTCCACCTCACACTTCACGATAATCACCTTCCAGCACAACAGAAGGAAAGAAATGATATCCCACCTTCTGATTGTAACACCTTCTACAATATTTTCATCCTCTTTACCAAATACGAGCTTGAATTGATTTTATCATGCAATATGTGAATCTGCTAATAGCACATCACAAGTCAGGTGGAGTAAATCTGTGGAAAGACAAAAAGTAAAGCACTGCTCTCGCCCTCCACGCTCGAGCACAATTAAACACTCGTGCTCAGATTTCTCTCTGGATCCATATGTGGTTTCTCCCACACAGTCTCTCATGTTTTCTTCAACATGTGTAAATTCTAATAAGGCTGTTTAATTTCTGTCACACTCCTGGGTGTTATTGAAGTCCTTGGCAGATATTTTACTGAACGTACACTGTCGCAGATTTATATAAATTGTAAAAGTATGTTTGCTGACTAAAAGGCAAATGGAAAATGTGTTCTCTGCGTAACTGCCTTTTTATTCTATTTATACTGATAAGAATGAAATGATTTTTTTCATGTGCTCTCGAGAAGTTCCATCAAATTCCTCCTGGGATGTCAGTAATTTTCCTGAGCGTCAAATACCCGTGTTCTTGTTTGTAAGAATTATTTTCAAGCTTTTAGTGATCGCTTATGGTGCTGCTTTAATCGGTGTTAAATTAAAACAATCAGTGAGGTTGTGTGTGGCTGCATGAGTTGTTTTGAAATGTTATGGGTTGTAGGGTGGCGTTCAGATGAGTGAATTCTGCTGCAACACTGACCTCTAGTGGCCCGTGTTCCCTGAATAGTGCGTAAAAATGTCACACACACTAAACAGATCCGGTCTCCTGATACGTACTCAAACCGTGACTTGTTTGAAGCACCAATTTAAGCGACTTTTCCTTTAATTAGGATGAAACAATTATAGCTGAAAGGAATTAAAGTGACCCATACAAAGAACAATTAAAACATATCATTAAATTAGAATTTTTACAGTTATAATAGCTTACTGTCCAAGAAAAAATGACAAACTTTACCCATGAACATGCCTATGCAGAAAGATAAAGATAAAAGAAATATATAGAAAATACAAGTCACTTATTATATTCATAAAAGGGATTTATGTACAATGTAGTAATAATAATAATAATACTTTTTTATTATTGGTTTGGTACCATTATGTAATAATAATGTAATAATATATATATATATATATATATATATATATATGATAGTGATATATTTTATTATTCCTGTATTTAATATTAGTATTATTTATTATTTGTACTATTTAAGTATTATTTTTAATTTGAAGTAATATGTGATTTTATATATATATCATTCATATTTCTGTTGTATTTTATTATTGTAGTATTAATGTATTCACTGTTTTGTGAGAATAACATTAAATAACATTTTATATATTTAATAATTTTGTTTAATATTAATATTTTTAATGTATTCTATTATTGTACTATTAATGTTTTCACTTTTTTTTTTAAATGTCATCATTATTATACTTATTATATTTTATGTCTGTGCTATTAATAAAAGAACAGTTTGTAATATAATAGCAGTTTTTCCATTGCAAATGTCCAAACGTTAAGATACGAATAGCTACTTTTTGGGGTGGGAATAAAAACACACATTTTATAATTGAGTGTTTAGGCTGAAAACTGATATCCCAACCTGCCTGCTATCCGAAGTTGGCCACATGACCCTCGAAAACAGCATTGACTCCATCATAAATATGTAACCCTGACTCCCTTTTGACCCTGCACCTGTTAGTCCTCTTTCTTCCTCATTGCCTATCATCCTCTTCATCAGCATGTCGTCCCACACCTCCCTCCTGTCCCGCAGCTGTAGGCCCCGCACCACATCTTTCGAGCAGGTCAAACGGCGAGTGTATACCGCACAGGCTGTAATAGGCATAATAGGGTCAAGCCTCTGCATTTAATAAACAATTATCCATTAATAATAAATGTGTCTCTCTCTAAAGGGCGTGGCAACGGCCCGCTGCAAGCCTGGAGATGAATAATGCACAAAGTCCTGGTCAAACGGGCCGACCCACACAGCGCCAATTATCCCGCCGTGATAACGAGCCTCTGAAACCCGACACCACTGTATGAACACACATTCTCACACACTTCATTCATACACACACACACACACTCTCCAACACCTCAGAGTGATGGTGGAAGTGTATCTAGGATTAATATCTCACTCCCGCTTATGTTATTTTCTTGATTTCCCTGCAGTGTTTAGGAAGGAGAGGGCTTCGGTTACAGACTTGTCGCTCTCATTTTGAATTACAAATCAATCACAGGTGCCGTCCGTCACCCCGCCAAGGTCACTCAGATTATCAGAGGTTATGAGGAGAGACTGACGGACCGCCGGTGGATTAGCATAGTCCGGCACAGGGTCTCAAATTAAAGAGCCCCTGTGGACCCTTTCAGAATTCCCAGCTCGGCCTCCCCAAACACTCTGTTAGTGCTTATAATGGAATGAACGCTTTGCACTTCGCACCGGTCAATTGTAGATATTAAGCATAAAGAAAATATACAGGGCTCCCACAGAGCCACGGCATATCTGACAGCGCTGGGACAGATATCAGTCGGTGTAAGATGTGGATCATTTTGAAGCTCTGTTAACTGTTCATTAAACTTAATGTACGTTAATAGTCATATTTTTCGACTGTTTACTAATATAACAGCCCATTAATTGGCAAGTGACCTTTTTTAGTGTCCGTTTAGTGTGAACTGTTCCATTTCCAAAATCTGCTGAATACATCTTCAAAAGATTGTAAACAATTTCTGTAGTTTCTGCCCTCACATTAGATTTTAAGATTTTGAGTATGAGTTACTATACATTTCTACAAATTAACATTAAGTTAATCACTTTTTTATCACAATGGCACAGTTTTTAACTAATGGTATTTTATACCATTTTTACATGTGTGTGTGTGTGTGTGTGTGTACAGTTTTTATCTAATTTATCTAATTATTATTATTAATTATCATTTTCTAATATTATAATGCATACAACTTTTTAAATTATGATTAGTTTGATTAAGAATGATTAACACAAAATTTAAAAAAAAATATGAAATTAATCATGTTAATAATATTAATTTGTTAATGTTCTAATATTTTCACATACAACTTTTAAATAATGATTAGTATGATTATGATTATAACAAGGATTAAAACAGAAAATGTAAAACTATTTATAAAATGTAATCATGTTAATCATGTTTATTTATTAATGTTATGATGTTTTTGCATACAACCTTTTATATGTAGAATGTGTATGCGAGTATAAAATCTAATTTTTAAATAGTATATATCATGATGATAATTACAATGACAGAAAATTCTCTCTCTCTCTCTCTTTTATTCCCTTTTTCACTTTGTTATATAAGTATGTACATATAACGTGTAATATTTGTATTTTATAGTTGGTTTTTTTAGTGGTCCTGCTTTCCAGATATCTGCATCAGCCACTGACAACCATGTACTACTATTTCTGGTGGTTTCAAAAGGGATTCATTGTGGTATATTTGCAAAAGGAACATGCGTAAGAGTCTCAGTGCGTTTACGTCACATGTGCTAGTAAATGTAAGTAAACCTGTGAATTAATATGCATTCATGTATATGCATTAGAAAAGCAGAGCAGCGAGTTTCCCTCTGATTCCCTGTGATTTCATTTCCAGAATGAAGGTTTGGCAGGAGGCAAATTAGCATTAAAGGAATGTCTTTGCTAGATGACTGTTCTCCAGCACCTCCAAAACTCCCTCTCTTCCTCTCTCTCTCTGTAAATGATCTTGTCCATTAATGGCTGTCTGGAACTCTGTCAGTTCACTTTATCCTAATGACACACTCTCGTCTCCACATCCGCACCGGCCGTCTCAACATCCTGCCCTGATCCGAGTGATTTAAAACACACTCCACTGTGCCCCATCTTTATTGTGGAATAAAGCGCAGCGCGGGCCTGAGATACCTTTGCTCTCCCCGTCTGCATCTGCAGCACATCTGGAAGTGTGCGTCTAAATAATTGGAAGTCAATTTGTTTGAAGTTATGTTTTGGCATCTGGTTCAATTCATTCGATCTCTGGAAATCACATTCAGGGGTTTTATAGCACTGCCCCAGCTGGAGGCTTTTCATGTCTTTGTGCTTCATCGTTAATTCGGCGCTCTCCGGCCAGTGATGTGGGAGTTTGTGAAATACTGTTGGGTGTGGTCCTATAAACACAAAATGGAGGCTCGGCCCCAGAGGATTATGGGAAGACTGTGTAGTGATGTGGCAGAGTCTGGTCAGTGGGGTTCACCTGGGGACGTTACAGTCACCTCGTATCAGTACAAGCCTTGCAGTCCTGCTAACAAGCCTGAATGGTCACAATTCAACACACTTTGTTCTTATTAATTATCTGATTAGAACAATATTGGAATAATCTATTCTAATGAATTATCTTTACATGTAATAGTGTAATATGGACATTTTACCTTTTCTAGGACCAGTCAGTGTTTGTATAAATTGTTCATTTAAATATTAAAAGTTATTTCAAGTGGGCATCACAACAGATTTTGTGTTTAAGTTACTAAGCTAAGTTAATACTTTTACTTGTTACAATCAGTGTTATTTTAGTATAACTGAGAAACAACTATAATTTTTTTTAATAATTTTGAATTTGTTTTTATTTTAATATTTTCAGTTTTTTTTATTTTAAAGTTTGAATAATTTTGTTGTGTTCTATCATTTTTTTTTTTTTTAGCTATATAGTTTTTATTAATTTTCGTTTTAGTTAATTTTATTATTTTCGTTTTAGTTATTTTAGTACACCCAGTTAAACCGAATGAAAATAAAAAATGCTATGGCAACTAGCAACTAATTTTTTGACATTTTATTTTATTTCAGTTAACACTTGGTTTATTTCAAATAGCAGCAATTGGTTTTAGCTTTAGTTAACTAAAATAACCCTGGTTTAAATGGCAAGTAGATTTGATCTAAATTTATACCATTATTTATTTATTTTATTTTATTTATTTTCTTTTTCTTTTTTTTATTATTTAATCATGGTATTTGTTTTAATGTTCATTTTTGTTATGTTTTTACACACACCTTTTTAAATATATTTCTTTGTTTCTTTCTTTCATTAGTGTATATGCAGTGTGTTATTTCCCAGATGAAATCATCAGCAGAGCCCAACAATGTCACTGACCTCTCCATCAGGTGAGCATCAGATGTTTTTTTTGTTCAGATGATAGAAATGATCTCTATTACAGATTGGCTTCTAGAGTTTCACACAAATATCTGACGCTTTTACAAATCTAAGACGCAAAGCTGTATTTCCCCCTAATATCTCCAATTTTCTTTTGTTTCCAAAATGTATAGACACCAAAAGCTGACTGAGGCACAATCCAGAGGTTGTTTTGAAATATATTCTCATCCTGTGTGAGATCAGACCTTGGCTTGTGGCACACATGAGCATCCCAGTCTGTTACCACCATCTGCTGGTAACTCGCAGGACAGCGGCAACAAATTGAGCTCAGAACAGGTACAGTAACAACAACACTACATTTTCTGGGATTGATGTCCCATATCAGAGTCAGTTTTCCTAAGAAATTAAAATATATTCACCTGTATGGCTGAAGATGATTGAAAATAGAGGATTTAGTCTGGTTTAGTTTCTGCTGCATAATACATTGCTGTGTGTGAAATATGAGTGCATTAAAAAAATAATAATAATTTTTTTTTGTAGTATTGAGTTATGTTTGCATGCATTTCATATATACAGTATCTCTAATTATTAGTGGTGGGATTTGAACAAACCCCAAACCCTAATTATTAAATATTTTTTGTAGCATGTAACTGAGACCATTCAACCAGTGCAAAATCTCATTTTGTTGCATTGAGGGATGGACTAGAGTTGTAACTAGAGACCTGAATACCACAGAGAATCTTTTGATCTAGACCAGTAAGAAACCATGTAGCGATACACAAAAACACTATAACCCTTGCATTATGGTGGTGAATTTTGCATATGCAAATTTCACACAGATTGTTTTCAGAAAATGTACAATTCTACACTTGAAGTTGTAAATCAAACACATTAGTAGTACATTTTACAAGATTAATTCAAGTAATTCAGTGTTACTTGTTTCTTTGTTATTATTTGTGCAATTTACTAATAATTTCTGAGTGGATATCTAGCATATAGTATGATTGTTTTGTTTTTTTTGCATTGAACATAATATTGGTTCCTTTTTCAATTCTTTTATCCATATTGAAATAAATCAAAGGACTATATTTGCAGAGGAAAAATGGTTTGGAAGTGGCTGAGGAAAAGAAAATAGGAAATAGCGCTCATGAAATGATTTCCATGAGGCCTCGTCTATGTTTGTAATTTAATGAAAATCCATATTTATTTTGGGTAATTGCTCTGGCCAATTAAGCGTAAACATCACTCAGCACTTTGTAGTTGGAGTATCAGAGCTTGATAATGATGTGGCAGTTCAATTTTATTTTCCGTCTGTGGCGGAGATGCAAGTCGAAGCTTTTTCGATTTCATTACAGAGAAACATATAAGCTAATAACATTCTCAAACATTAATTTAGCCTGGCTTTGATGAACACGGGCTATCTGCCGAAATGCATTGACGTGTTTTTTCAGCCTGCTCGTGTTTGTTGTATTATTAATGTGTTATTTCATTTTCGATTTTGGTTAAATAATATCTACTAATGAAATGTTTCTTTAGAAGGCTGCCTATTCTGGGCAAGTGCAAAATAAAACTTTAAATCAGCTTGACTCATAAGAGACTCAGAGCTGCTGTGTTACATGTTGTTGCTAACTATTTATGATCGTTAGTGTTTGTATATGCAGTCGAACTCAACTCGTTTGGGATTCGGGGCCTCGTGTGATTTTGATCACGACTGTTCTGTGGTAAACTTCTGCTGTGGATGGGTTTTGTGTTAGGAGTTGTTCAGAAGACTGTTAGCGTATAATTAGGGCTTGTTTGAGAGTCATTAGTGGCCTGTGGTTGGAGGTCATCCTCTCCAGTGGTCAATCAACATGTCACTCAAACTGGGAGTCTCCCAGTGGGCGGTACTTCAGACAGGCCTGGCTCTCATCAGTGTCATCATCACTCGGTAGGGGTCCACAATCTGGGGCCAGATTAAAAAAAAAAGTTCTTAAATAGGCATTAAGAAATAAATGTCTGTGTGTTTCTTTATTGGTAACCAAAACAAAATATCGTGTGTGTGTGTGTGTGTGTGTGTGTGTGTGTGTGTGTTCCAGAAGAAAGAAACTACATGAGGGTGAGTGAACGATGAAATTATTTTTAATTTCATGCTAAGAATTTAATTCTTCATAATGTTTTGAGAATCCGGAACATAATAATGGCTTATGTAGTGTGATAAGGAGCTCATACTCAAGAATAATGCAACTTAAATTTTATTCAGTGGCCCAAACTGAGCAAAATATGCAATTAGGTGCAGTTGCTAATATTTATATGGCTAAAAAGTAAGATGAAATTCTGTTGTCACCCTGTATAGTGCGTCTTATTAAGATTATATTTAAATGCTTAGTTTCATGATCAAAGCTCTGTAGTTTTTATTGTGGGGGCAAAACATATAATGCAATGCAATATAATGATGACTGACAGACCAGTAAACTTTCCTCAACAGCCTGATGTATCATACTTGATACTGAAACTTTAACATGATTTTTCTAAAAAATGACGTATAAATAATCAAGTAAACCCGAGTTGCTTCACTGCAGTAAGTGTTCATCTTGAAATATTACTAACAAAATAAAACGTTAGTATAAGATGTTTTTTTTTTATTTTTAGAATTTTATATTTTACTTGCTAAAAAGTATAAACTATCATCAGATGACAGAAAGCATGTAGTATATTCTGTGCAATAGTTTTGTTTGTTTGCTTTTTTTTAGCAAAGATGATTATTTTTGAAATTTTTAAGGTCTTAGAGATTTGCATATCAAATACGATACCGCAAGCTTTATACGGTTAGGAGCTCAACTGAAACTTTAGATATAAATAAAATGAGACAATATTTTCAGTTTATGAAAAAGGGGTTTATTGTGTTTTCCCACACCCCTAGAGTTATATATAAAAAGTAACATGTTAGATTAAGAAATGTTTTTTAAGAATACATGGATTAAAACATAAATACATGAACAGTATGTTTCTGGAAAAATACAGTATGCATGAAACATAGAAAGATGCGTTAGGGTTTTTTTGCCTAGCATAATAACAACTGCATTGCTTCAGGTCTCAGTGGTAATAAAGTTAGCCTGCTTTGGATAAGGCACAAAAAGATCTCTCTCTCTCTAAAGTGGTCCGTCTCAACAATGCCATTAAGTTTCAGAAATATACATTTGGTGATCCGGTGATCATACGTAACCAGTGTTATTGCTGTAGAGACAGTCTTTTAGGGTAATGTCAGTAGATCAATCAGTCAATCTCCCTTTTTTGATGTGTCTGACTCAACACTGGAGTAAGATTCTCGTTGTCTTTGTAATCCAATGGAAATGGGAGGTCAGTTACACAGTGTTACAGGTCAGAGACCGGACGGTCAGAGCTCGTCTGCTTCCTCTGAGCTGAAGCTGCTCCTGCAGCTGCTCCCTTTGGACGCCGCGGGCGATCCGGCAGAGAGGAGCGGGTCGGTCCCGAAGGGCGAGAGAGGGTCGTCCATCAGGATCTCATCTAGCCGGTGCTCTTCTTTCAAGGTGCTGCAGAAGAAGTCAGTGAAGTGGGAGAGAGGATCGGAGAAGGTGTTGGAGCCATCGATCTGTTCTCCGGCGGTCCCCGCAACCATGGCCGCTGGTAAGTGTGTCCGCTGGGTGTATTCTGGGTTGCTCATGTCCTCCTGAGGGTAGATGGGTGGCTGGCCCGGCTGTGGTGGGGCATGGGTGCTTGGAGGGGCCGGTGTGACCGGCTGGTGCTGCTGTTGTTGTTTTAGGAGATGGGATGAAAGTTCAACAGCTCCCACAGAAGCAGCCATACTGGGCAAACCGTGAGCGCGAGCTTGGATTTCCAATTCCTGTCAATGATAACACACAGGCAGGTGGGTTAAAGATGAACTGACCATAAAAATAATAGAGAACACTCTAATTTGGTCTCTTCCCTTCTTCTTTTTTTGCTTTAGGCCCCTTCATCAGCCCCAATAGGGAGTTTATGCACCATAAACACATGAAGGAATGCATTCAACTTCAAAAAGTCATTCATCACAATGCTATATTCTGAGGTAACGTCCAGCCAGCAGGGCTTCCCATTAAAACAGAGCAGCTAAACAGTGTGTGACACATAATTATTAACTTACCCAGACCACTGGCCTTAAGTTGCCACCACTGCGAAGACTTTTGGCAAAAATATTCTTAAATTGCTCAACATTTCATTGTCATATTTGTTCATTTTAGTCAATTTTACTAAAATGGCATCTAATTTTAGTTGACAAAAATAACATTTACCTGTTTAAAAAGTAAAGTTAATCCACATATTTTACATAGTTTATACATTTAGAAATATCTGACCTTTTGACCTTAAGCTGCCACCAATACAAAGGAGAAAAAAAAATAAAAAATTGCTCAACATTTCAACATCGTATTTATTAATTTTAGTCAGTTTAACTTGGCATCTCATTTTAAAAATAACATTTACATCTTTAAAAATAAAAATAAAAAAAGTATTTTATATATTTTATCTGACCTTTTGGCCTTAAGCTGCAACCATCATATTTTTTTTTTTGGTGGAAATACTCTTAAATTGGCAAAAATGTATTAATTTTAGTGCTTTTTACACTGATTTAAATGACAACTAATATTAGTTGATGAAAATAACATTTAAATAATGTTTAATAAACAGTTAAACAGTTTTTCTTTAAATATTAAAAAAAAAAACAATACCAGGCATCATTGATTGGTGCTATTTTTATTTTTATATTTTAAAATATACTTTTTATTATTTGGTATTATTTTTCTCTTCATTCATATTCTTTATTTGTTTCTTTTTAATTAAACTCTTTTAAACATAATGAAGATGTGCATGTGCTGACGCGTCTTCGCTATCATTGATGAAATCAAAAAAATAATAATGAAACAACATTTTTGTCACTTACATTGTTGACGAGATGAACACTGATTAGTAACCTAGTACTCTTGCAAGTGTCTACACTAATAGCTATAGCTTTATATTTTTCTCTTTTCATTACTCCCACACATTATCTGTAGCGGAGACAGTTTAAATGAGCTATTGCATTGCCTCTTAACATGGTTATCTTCAGACACTCAATTGAGGCATTATTAGCATTAGCTTTTGGATAGGGAGCCTCGGGGTAATTACTTTGAGGGCTAATTGCGATGTCTTCACATGTGTGAAGAAGACTCGCGCCCGGTCCGCGAATATGTCAATACTGTGGAAATGTAATGCATAAATTCAGACGAGGAGCCCGGCTCTTCAAAGTTATTAGCCCTCATAATCTAATTCCAGGACCATTCCGCTCCTGACGAAGCTGTAGCTGCTATTTATTAATCAGGTAATTACCTCAGCTCGGCATGTTTCAAAGCGGGGCCGGATAGGCCGTTACAAACATCAATTGGAGCAGGCCAGGCCGCTCAGCTGTCAGGCACATGGGGAGCTGTTTTTGTACCTTTGTTTTCAATATAACCTGGTTTAGATGATCAAGTGACCAGTTAAATCCACTAGTTACTATTATAAAGTATATTTGAGGCCTGGTTTGAGCTGCTATTGTATTGATACTACTAACTAAACTATGTTTGTCAATAGAGTGACAGTCATTTGGATGTTTTAAAACAGCTTTTTTTCAGTGACAACTACATTTCCAAAGACTATCAAAACACTATATGGCTGTATTTTCACTGCAATTTACCATGTCCAAAGATTTTGAAGAGCAAGTTTAGGCAATAATTAAACGGCCTCCAAAATGCTCTTATTTAATGGTGGGAAGCCTAAAAAATTAGAGAATCACTTTTTTTTTTAAACATCATTTATGTGATTAAATGATTAATTGGTCAAATAAACTTTTTTTTTTTTTTAATTCATTTTAGTCAGTTTTACTTGGACTAAAATGGCTCTAGTTTTAGTTGGTGAAAATAACATTTGTATCTTAATATCTTAAAAAAATCATATCTTAATATCTTGAAAATAAAACCAAGTATTTTACGTATTTTATAAATGTATAACATCTGAACTTTTGGCCTTAAGCTGCAACCACTACAAGGGCTTCATATTTATTCATTTTACTCAGTTTTACTCTAATTAAAATGGAAAGTAATTTTAGTTGGCAAAAATGAAATGATTCACTGATTAAACCACTCACCAATTCATTTTTGCAGGGAAATATTTAGTTAAACGCTGCTATTTCTGTCACTGTTTTTGACTCCGTTGTACATAGTTTCTTTTTTAGGTGTGTTTATTATAATATTAAGGTTAATTCAATTTTGTCAGCCCAATTTAGATGTTCTTGTTTAAGATAAATGCTCCATTTGTAGAATTAAATAGTTTCATCTGCTAGTTTCTAAAGATATTATAGTCTTAAAAAGCTTCAATGTAGTTGTTCTACTTTTTTTGAAATGTAAGCTAGTCTTTTTTCAGCGTTTCATTCCTCTGTTTTGTGTTACATCCTCGTCGTTCACTCCTACAACCATCTTTTTCTGCCGTCTCTCATGTCTACATCTCATTCTCGCTCTCTCTCATGGCCACGTTCCCCTCGTTCTCTTGTTCTTTTTGTCTCTTTACCTGGATTCGTAGCAGGAGTCTTCTGTTGGCCTGTTCCAGTTTCTTCTGTCGGCTCTCGAGATCACGGGCGTGCTGCTGCTCTTTCTGCAGCCACTTAATGTATTCCACCGAGGCCTTGAGGATCGTCCCTTTGTTCCAGCGCATATCACTGCCGGAGAAACGTAAAAGATAACCTTTCTCAACACCGCCTTTGCATCAGCAGAACTTTCATACACAGAGAAAAGCCTCACAAGGGTCTCCTTTTTTCCCGGGACTTAGAAACTGTGATTTACATGGCCAATTATTCATTCTCGGACATTACCTTGCCTTTGAATGGGAATTTTAATGGAATAGTTAAGTACGTCTGCAGAAAGACCATTCTACGGCCCCTTGTACGGTAAAATTAATCCCCGAGCAAAAATAGGTGTCGGAAGAGGTAGAAAAAAATTGGACTTCGGAAGCCGAAGTAAAGTGCAGTCATTCCCGATACCATTACTTTTTAAAAGGAGGAAAGTGTCGTGAAATTGTCTCTTTCTTTGGAATAAGATGTTGGCCTGATCGCAGCTAATAATCTCCTTTATCTTGTGTTAATGGCAAGGTGACAGCACTAGCCTTCCATTTAAATTCGATAAAAAGTTCAATTAAGCCAGGGCAATGGACTCGCTGTCTGCACTGTACTTCATCTCTGGGTTCAGCTGTGCTTAAACTTTAGTTCAAATGCTCTATACTTTGCCTTGAACCTCATTTTCATCATTCAGATGGGGGTCTGTTCGCTCTGTAGGTATTTCCTTGAGAAATGATCACTATACTGTCATTTTCCCTCTACTTCAGTGTCATTTTGCCCCATCTTCATGAGTCTATCTCTGATGTGATTGTTTTTTTTTTTCTTTTCTCAGACTTTTAGAGTTCAGCTTGACTGTTATTGCGTGAATCCAGAACATTTTGACTTACGGGTCGTTTGACTTCGGTATCAGCGTTCCGAGCTCCTTGATCCTGTAGTTGATGTTGTATCGCCGTCGTCTTTCAACTGCCGATTGTGAGAACAAAGTATGTCATACACCACAAACCTAATATTAACATTAAATATAAATGATTAATAAAAATGCATGCTTTATTAAATTAAAGTCTGAATGGTGTTTTATTAAATTCTCATATTTTGTTGAGAATGACTGTCTTTAAAAATAAATAAATAAGAATAAAATATTTTTTCTGACCTAGTTAGAATCCGTTTGACATTTTATTGAATATTTATTGTATTACAAAGCAAGCAAGCATTTTTCAGAAACGTGACTGTTGTCCAATATAGCAACATGCTTCAGTTTGGAGTCCATTTGATCCCCATTAAAGCACACCACAATAAATCCAATAAAATAATCAAAATAGACCATTTTTGTTAACAATAGCTTCTTGGAAATTTAGGAAAAGTATCAACTTTTACTTAAAGGGATATTTCACCCAAAAATGAAACTTCTATCATTATTAACTCACCCTAAAAAGAATTTATTTTGAATGTGCTGGTAATCAAACAGTTGACGGTAGCCATTGACTTCCATAGGATGGAAACAAATACTATGTAAGTCAATGGCTACCGTCAGCTGTTTGGTTACCAAGATTACCAACAGAAATACATACAGGTTTGGAACGACATGAGGGTGAGTAAATGATGACAGAATTTCCTATTTTGGGTGCACTATCCCTTCAGCAAATTTTAATTACTTTTGGAAGCCTTTTTTTTTTTAAAGTGTATCGACTCCTTACTTAGATTGTGGTTGTTTTTCTTCTGTCTTTCTTTGGCCAGGACTCTGGTGTCGTGTTCTGTAAGAGAAGAAAAGATGAGAATGTTATATTCAAAGTAATGTATATCCAAAGTTAAGGTGAACACCATGCTGATGCAAAATGTGTCTTTAAAGAAAGCCGTTAGATTAATAATGTCATTAGTTTCAGCAGCTTCCTCAAGATTCCTGACCCCTGCCTAATACTCACAAAACAATCCTAACCTTTGTTAAACCCATCACATGCAGCCACGCATCAATACAAGCCCTCTTTTTGTGTGTGAATAAGCTGTTTTCATTCACCCCAGACTCGTCAACACCAGATCTCTGTCTTAATGTCGAAAAGCTGTGTATCATCTTTTAATCCTTCCTGACCTTACGATTAACCAATCTGCTGACATCCCGGAGCGGGTGAGAGGAGGGAGGTCAAGTGCTTCTGCATTCATATTCACATTCACATTCTTCCAAATTATATAATTGGGAGCAGTGATTGGATTTCTCAATTCATTTCTGCTGATTCAATAAGGTCATTTGAGCCGTGTGTAACCAAACAAGAGCGCCGTGCAGCACGCTTCTGTGAAAGAGACAGTAATGCACTTATTTTCCTGCTGGAGTGAAGAGTTCTCCAGGCATCCTTTCTATTTCCTGAATCAATTAGCTTTACTTGATGCATGACATTCATAAGAAAAAAAGGCACCCACAAAGGAGGCATTGTGCCGTGTCTATCATGCTAAGAATACATGCTACCATATTCCGCTCATTGAAGCATTGATAATGAAGAATGAGAGCAACACAATGATGAGCTAAACACGGAGCGCGCTGACTCCTAAAATAAGACAGCTGGATAATAACATGAAACATACAGGCTTGTGTTTGGCTTTCAAAGCCCGGGCCTTTTGGAATAACACATGTGGAATGAGCTTGTCTGGGTTTGCTTTGCTAGATCTATTTATAGTATGTCCTTGATTTTTAATTTTTTTTTTCCCTGAATTTCCACAATGAAAGACTATATTGTGTTGTTTTGTTTTTAATAGTCTTACATAAACGTTTAAAAGACATTATATTTGCGTAAATTACATTTACGTGAATGCATCTGGCATACTTTTTATGTAGTGGATTTAGCTTTTTTTTAATCATGTTTTCATTTTGACTTAAATTTTATTTAATCAAATTATACTATGTTTAAAGTGTAACCAAGACACGTATTTAGTAGTAGCAGTATTGCTATTTTTCATTTAAATTTAAATTAAAAAAAAAGAAAAATTGAACAAAGTATGGCAAATGCATACATATTAATGTGACCCTGGAGCACAAAACCAGTCTTATGTTGCACAGGTATATTTGTGGCAATAGCCAAAAATACATTGTATGGGTCAAAATTATCGATTTTTCTTTTATGCCAAAAATCATTAGGATATTAAGATCATGTTCCGTGAAGATATTTTGTACATTTCCTACCGTAAATATATCAAAACTTAATTTTTGATTAGTAATATGCATTGCTAAGAACTTTGGACAAAAGCTATTTTCTCAGTATTTTGACTTTTTTGCACCGCTCAGATTCCAGATTTTCAAATAGTTGTATCTCAGCCAAATATCGTCCTATCCTAACAAACCATACATCAATGGAAAGCTTATTTATTCAGCTTTCAGCTGATGTATAAATCTCATTTTCAAAATTTCAAAAAACTGACCCTTAAGACTGGTTTTGTGATTCAGGGTCACAAATGTAAATACACTACAATTTTGAGACAGCTAATTCATCTTGTATAATAAGTACTAAAATGCTATTTATCATTTTTATAATACAGTTATACAATAATACAATACAGTTTTTATGATACTTTTATAAATGTTTTATAAATGTAAAAAATACATAATTGTATAATATAGACTTTGATATAATTATTGATGATATTAATCATTTTATTTTATTTTTGTGGACTTAATCTTATGACCGTGTCAATGCTATCACATAATGAGCAACAGAAAATGGTAACTGTCTCAAAATTGCAGTGACATCTTTGTGGTTTTGATTTCTCTTTAATGTGAAACTAAACTGCTCTTGTAAATGTTTCTTTCTGAAATGGCTTTGCTAACAGCACAGGTCCTGCTCGGACAGGCGTCTGTGCCCTTCTGTGCTCCGTACCTGTGACTTCCATTTTAACTGAGAGCTTTGTGGGCAATGAGGGTGTCAGTCCACCGTGAGGGGCAGCCATACCTTGATCACCGCCGTACACCTCCAGCATGCTGTTGTTCAGGGACACCTTCAGAGGAAAGAGAGAGAAGGTAAGTCTAGATTTACACACGGACATTAAATGTTCATCATGTGTAGTTCTTCTGCGTGTGTGATCTTTTATCCAGGCTGTATTGTGCCACGTGTAATACGATTGGCGTTTTATGTATGCATGATTTTTGACGCAGACTTTCTGTATATTAAGAGTAAAAACCTAAAACAACACCAGACATTATCTGTTCAATAGGCTTAGACTTAACTTATTATACACTGATTTTGATGAATAAAGTGTGTTGATTACACCTGGGAGTGCTTAATTTTTCCAAATGAAAGCATTATCAAATGTAAAACATAACACAAGGATGTGTAGAATGTTATGAATGATGGGTGTTTAAATTCTGGATATATGCAGAGCTTATATGTGCACACTGTAATTAAATATTATTCAAAGTTGTAAATAAAACAAAGATTATTGGAGTGCATTATTACGGAAGCGTATTGCATTCACTTG
Source organism: Tor tambroides (assembly GCA_021397915.2). Taxonomy (NCBI): domain Eukaryota; kingdom Metazoa; phylum Chordata; class Actinopteri; order Cypriniformes; family Cyprinidae; genus Tor; species Tor tambroides. The sequence continues at coordinate 25,258 of JAFVLL020023593.1, forward strand.
AGGAAAAAATATCTGCTCTGTTTTTCTGAATTAACGACTTAATTATCTCAGAATTACGAGATAATTTTTCATGAAAAAAATGTTTTTGCTCTGTTTTTCTGAATTAACGACTTCTGAGATAATTAAATCGTTAATTCAGAAAAACAGAGCAAAAATTTTTTTTTCATGAAAAATTATCTCGTAATTCTGAGATAATTAAGTCGTTAATTCAGAAAAACAGAGCAAAAAATTTTTTTTCATGAAAAATTATCTCGTAATTCTGAGATAATTAAGTCGTTAATTCAGAAAAAAATTTTCCTCAAGTGAATGCAATACGTTTCCGTACATTATACTAGAAAACACTATTTCAGTTTTTCTACTTCTAAATTTCACATATAAATCAGTGCTGTTTTTTTTTGTAGTTGACATTTACTAGCAATTTATTAGTAAAACAATAGTTTCCACACCATTTTTGTGCATATTCAGTATAAGTTTTAAATGAGCAAAAAGATGCAGCACTTTAAGAGACAAAAGAGGGTGCTGTGGAGCAAGTGATTTTTTTTTTTTTTTTTTTGCTAAACAATAAATAAGTTTAGTAAAATAAAAATTTTAGTATAATTAAGATATTATTATAGGTTTTATTACTATTTTGAAGTTTTTATTCTTAGATTTTATATCTTTTTAATTTTAGTTAAAGTTTTAGTAATTTTGTTGTGGTTTTGTAGTTTTTTTTTCTATTTATGTATTTATTTATTTATTTTTTTAAATATCTATATAGTTTTTATTCATTTCAGTTATTTTAGTACAAGTTAAACTAAATGAAAATGAGAAATACTGCCTTGGCAACTAGCCAAAATTAAATTTATGCTTAATTTTTTTTTAAAATATATAATACATATATATATATAAGGTTAAAGCTTATTATTATTATTATTAGTTTTACTTAACTATAATAAGCCTGAATTGAGTTTCATTTTTTTTCTCCCCTGACTACCAATCCCACAAAAGTCAGAGCTGTGTAAAGCCAATTTCTATCAGCGTTATGGATGAAAAAGCGAAGTGTACAGGATTAAAGAGGAGGTCAGAGCATCACAGGCAGACAGAGGCGGCAGGCGTTATAGTGTTTCCTCCGCTTGTACGCGCTCTCCATTATCTCAGTGGGGGAAAGAGCTCGCTTATCAACATGAAAGATTGCCATGGTCCCTTGACTGTTCGTGTCGTAATCACTTCAATCCATTCCCATCATGTTAGCAGATATGTTGACACGGGGAAGCGGCTTGATCCGTCGTGCTGTATGACTAATTAGAACGAATTGATCCGTTTAAGCATGGTATCATTTCTGAACAAGTCCACTGGGAGAGAAGATATTAGCTCAATCCAATGCTTGACTGCTTACTCAGATATAAAACTCTCGCTCGCTCTTCCTCTCTCTCTCTATCTGCCTTATTCGTTCCTATCATGCTCTTTATTTTTTTTCAATAGTATCACATACCTCTCTAGTGAGTTCAGGTGTTGCTGTAATCACAAGTCAAGCGATGCTTTGTCCCTCCACAGACGTCAGTATGACGGTAACAATTTCATGCTGGTCTCACACATACTTGGGCCACTTGTGTGCCCACATGCTTACCTAAGGCTTTCATTGGCTATAGCTGAACTGCAATTCTTCAACAGAATGTGGTTTTAGGATTCAGTTATTTTCTCGTTTTGGAGGAGTGATCACTCATTAACATAGTCGGGCTCTTCTAAGACATACACGATATTGCCAAAAGTATTGGGTCGCCCCCTTCTAATGAACAGGTTTGACTACTTTAGTAATTTCTATGAGTACAAATCTTAATGTTAAAGCATATAATGATAATCTAGGAAATTGTGTGCTTCTAATATTATAGCAACAGTTTGGACAGGACCCTTTTCTATTCTAACATGACAATGCCTCTGTGCAAGGCAAAGTTCAAAAAGAAAATGATTGGTTCAGTCAGTGTGGAAGAACTTGACTGGTCTGCATAAAACCAAGTCCTAATCCCAGTTTAACACCTCTGGTGTGACTGTAAATGCAGACCTTGAGCCAAAAACTCATCACCAAACACCAATGACTTGTACATACACTATATAGACAAAAGTATTGGGACACCCCCTTCTTTAGAACAGAAAAATGCACTTCCAAATCTGTGGCGGCAACAATGGAAACATAATTCATGTATTTAAAAATTGTATTTCCATCTCTGTTGCAACAGTTTTGGAAGTGTCTAAAATGACTGTACCCATATGTACAAGTCATTGGTGTTTGGTGATGAGTTTTTGGCTCAAGGTCTGCATTTACAGTCACACCAGAGGTGTTAAACTGGGATTAGGACTTGGTTTTATGCAGACCAGTCAAGTTCTTCCACACTGACTGAATCAATATTTTTCTTTTTGAACCTTGCCTTATACACAGAGGCATTGTCATGTTAGAATAGAAAAGGGTCCTGTCCAAACTGTTGCTATAAAATTAGAAGCACACAATTCCCTAGAATATCATTATATGCTTTAACATTAAGATTTGTACTCATAGAAATTACTAAAGTAGTCAAACCTGTTCATTAGAAGGGGGCGACCCAATACATTTGGCAATATAGTGTACCTCTCTGCATGCCGACATCATTACCAGACTAATCTGTATTGTTCCACTGTTTAAAGCCTGAGATTTAAGTCTGTTCCCCTTTGACTCTCAGCTGGACTCGGTGTGACCTCACGCAAAGACCAACCCCTTTTCACAAGCATACCAAAGATTGGCACGTGTTTGTGTTATTAATGTGTTTAATTCATTTTTAAACCTACAAATGTATCTTATATTTTGGATTCAGACATGTTTTATTCATCTAATTATGTGTACATTTTATGTACTTAAATGTACTTGATTTTGTCATTCTCATTTTATTATATGTTAACACTTTACTTAAGGTTAATAGGATGCATTAAAAATCCATTTATCTTTTTTCATAGTTATATTATAGTTTTTATAGTTATTATACTTTTTCTAACACTTTATAAATGTTTTTTTTTAAATATTTTATACAATATTTTAATAGTTACTGATATTCTATAAATATTCTAAAATTATACTTGTAACTCCTTCTGATTTCATACAAAGGAGTACATATTTCAGTGGTTCTCAAATATTTTAGTGATAAAATATTCATTATTTATTTGTAATATAGAATTTAATATTCTATAGTTAATATTCTAGAATTATTATAGAATACTGTTGAACGTTCTACGTAATGTTCTACTATGAGTTAATAACTCATAACTAGATAGATAGATATTTTGACTTTTAATTCAGGGAAATGTTGATGTTTTTAAATTTAATATCAAATTTTAAATTGTAATATTAATATTCTAGAATTATAGAATTCAATATTGTAGAACTTAATGTTCTACTTTGAGTTAATAACTATGTATGTATGTGTATGTGTGTGTGTGTATGTATGTAGTTTTGACACTTAGTTCTTGACATTAACTTTAACTTTCCACCCCACTTTTTACACCCCTGTACACAGGTCATTATTAAAAACATGCAACGTAACAGTTCAACACAGTGAAGAGATGAAATTGGCTTATACTTACATTATTTTGCATTATGATTCCTGGCTCCATACAATCCAAACCCCCATCTTTGAACCCGGTTTCAAGGCTAATAAGATCATCAATAACTTCATCCATTGGAAACTAAAAGAAAACAGTGATTATAGCACACTCTTTGTCCTCCGTCAACAGTGGTTGAATTTGTCAATCTGAGATGTTTGTTCGCTTGTTTTGAGTTTCATTTTCACTGTCGTCAGTCATTGTGTCAATGCAGAGCAAAAGTGTGAATAAACCTGGGCCACTAATCCAATAATAGATGATTCATCATCTCTGAAAGACGACAGTGATGAAGAAACACCTCTTATCAGAGCAGCTGTCCCATCCTTTCATTGTCAACGTGATCAGAGCTGAATGATTGAAGTTATTGATGAGTAAACACACACACAGTTAGATGAGATCACAGGAAGTACTCACCTCGCTGTTGTGATTGTTGGCCAGCGTGAGCAGGGTGACAGGGCTTCCTGGCGCACTGCTGTCGCTCACGGGCGGCATGTGTCCGTTGCGCATGACGGGCACCGTTCCCAGGGCCTGGCCCAGGTGAGGATGGGCGACTGGGTGGGCCTGGCTAGCAAGCTTGCTGCCCAAAGTTAGATATTGCTTGACCTGCTGGGCCTGAGTCTGGTGGAGGTGGTACTTGGAGTTCTCCAGGTGATTTTGAACCTTCAAAAAGACGAGGAAAAATGGCATTTTTAGGTCTTATTTGTCTATAAATTGTCTTTATACGCAAGTGTCTTTCATATCACTTTTTTTCCCAACATGATGCATCTGTGCAACCAAAACCAGCAAGAAAAAGGCAGTGCTTTACAAAAAATGTGCACTTATGTAAGCATACTGTATACCAAGCCCAACATCTCATTTTAAGTACATTACCTGCTTAAAACATCCTTAACCCATGACTTAAAGGGACAGTTCACCCAAAAATGAAAATTCTGTCATCATTTACTCACCCTCAAGTTGTTCCAAACTTGTATGAGTTCCGTTCTGCTGCTGAACACACGCTGAAGAATATTGGTAGCCAAGCAGTTGATCTGTTTGGTTACCAGCATTCTTAAAAATATCTTCTTTTGTGTTCAACAGTTAAAAGAAACTCATACAGGTTCGGAACAACTTTCCGGAATTTTCATTTTCATTTTTGAATGAATTATCCCAGTAAAATCCAACATCAGCCAAAAAAATACACAATATGCAGGACAACTGATCCAAAAATCATCAATTACTCACCCTCATGTTGTCCTATAGGGCTGTGGAACACAAAAGAAGAAATACTTTTTTAATCTATGCAATGAACGTCAGTGGGCGCCAATGTTGTTTTTGGACCCCACTGAGTTCCATTATATGAACCATATATCTTCAAAATGTCTTCTTTTGTGTCTTGCACAAGAACGAACATCCTACAGGTTTGGAATGACATGAGGATGAGTAAATAATGACAGCATGTGAACTACCCTTTAACCAAGCACCAAAACGACCCTCGTCTTGCGCAAGTCAAAGCAGAACACAGCAAGTCCTTACGTTGGAAACTCGAGCTCCGTCTCTCATCTTGTAGAAACTACAGTCAGTTAAATGTGGCATTCTCAATCCCTGTACGTCCACTAAAGTAGGATCCCAAGCTGTGGAGAGAAAGCTGAGTGACTGTCCCCTCTTGCCCCTGTCCGGTCTTTAGAAGCTAGCAGGAGGATCTCAGTGACCTAATTAGCACTAAGGCCAGGCCTTTCCTTTTTATTGCAGGTCGTAGTAATCACCTCAAGCGGAGAGATTATGGATCTGACAGGTTTGATCACCACAGGGCCGAGGTCTTTCGCCTATATCGCAAATTCGCTGGGACCGCCCAGTTCTGTTTGTGTGAAGCGGCCAATCCCAGACTTCCCCCTTCTGCCACTTCTGCTTCAGGGGGTCTGAGACAAATACTGCTTGTTCTGTGCGGTTTCCCAATGACCCAGGGGCCCATCTCTGGATCAGACTCACTAGACAACATTGTCTTGTATCTGTTCTCAAAAACTAACTGTCGTGAACCCGGTCGCTCCTCTAATTTTAGTCTATCGTAAGATATCATAAAGCTAAATTTAGGAGGGAATCATTCATTCGGGGTGACGGAGGCGACCTCTAGTAGTCATTATTATGTTGTCTACGCTCACAAAAGCACAACTGTTGAGTTACTTTTATGGTGCTCGGAGTATTTTCGGAGAAATCCAAAAATGAACTTTTACTGACTGCTGACCAAAAACACGCAATTGTGTGAACAAAAATGATGTTTAATTTGATCAAAACGGCTCTAACAAAAGAGTCGTTTATTACTCACGCTCGTTGAATCAGAAACATTTATTGGACGTCAGACTGTATCGCCCTTCAGTGGAAATCTTAAATGGAAAATATTATCCCATACGCACCGAAATAGTTATTTGAGCCCTTGAAGGATGAACCCGAGGACCAAATCGGATCTTCTATGCCCTTCTGACTGCGCATTCAACAGTTCAGCGGAGGTCTGTCTCTGTTTATCAGCCATTGCAAAGCTCTTTTCATTACACACACTGGATTTGGCTTCAAAAAAGACCTAAGAGTGTAAATTCTCTCTTATCCCAGGCAAAGGTGAAAGAAGCCATTGTGTGTCTGAGGGCTCATCTCTGCAGTGGGGAAGGGAAGGGTTATCCTGCCCACCACTGGTTGTGTTTGAGGGCTATGTCCTTGACTTACATCTCCCCTGTCTGTTGTGAATGCAGGATATACGTCTATTAACTAATTACAGCCTGTAATGTGATTGAAGTTGAAGTGATTTTGATCACAAATGCAGTGTAGACAATGGAAGCTCTATGTGTGAAGATGCATTAGACACCATACATAGACACTCTAGAGGGTTCATTTACTAAACATTCAGCATGCAGATTATGAGCATTAACATGTCATTGGTACAGTTTTTGGGGTAGGCTTTCCAGCACCCCCTAGTGTAAATGAGATTTGCTAGCTTCTAAGATCATAAACTTATTTTTACCCACTTTTAATCATTTTTATATTTTGCATCATAGTAAAGTGTATTCATTCATATAACTTTGTGTGTGTGTATATATATATATGGCACATTTTAGCAACATATTAAATTATAATTGTATTTTATATTATATTATTTAATATTATTAAGGTACAAAAAGCCAAGACAGTATGGAAGTACAAAAAACTAACAAACATTTTTTTCACAGTTGCTGATGGACACAAATCAATTTTAAATTAATATATTAAAAAAGAAAATCAAACATTTTCCTTTACCTTAATTTGGACTATAAATGTGCATCTTGCTTAGAAAACCTGTAAGTGTGTCTTGAATGGCAAGGTATAATCTATTGTGCTTGTATTGATGTTGCTTAATTTTGTTTCAGGATTAGTCAAGTTCTGGTTTCACTTCAGAAAAAAATGCATTTTGAAACACTGGGGAGGGGAGTGATTTTTTTTTTTTACCGGCTTAACAAATTATGGACAACTTTTCCATGGCCAAAAGGTCAGGTATTATAGTGAGTTGGAAAGAGAAGTTAAATTTTTGCAGTATAAACTTATAGGATATGTTTTTACTCTGACGGATGGGAGTCAGAGCTGTTCTTTTTTGTTTTGTTTTGTTTCTTAAGAAATCAGTTGTGCTATATTGAATATTCCTCCTTAACATCAATGCTGTTAGACCACAAAAGTTTCTGAGGGGAAGAGAAAGTAAAACACACACACACACAAACACACACACACACACACACACACACACACACACACACTCTCTCTCTCTCTCTCACTGAATTTATAATTTGATGCTGTCTTCTTGCTATTTTGATGTATGTTACAGCAGCAATAAACATATATAGACAATTCAGTCAGACTCAAAAATGCAAACCAATCATTAATTTTATAGAAACATAGCTTTCTTGTATTTTATATATTTATATTTTTATATTAAGTTTTATATTTATTGTTAAAATGTTACATGCCATATATGTTTATAAAATTTTCTAATATTTAATTTTTCTCAATGATTTTGAGAAATATAGCTCTAGCATCATATTGACGTATGACACTTTTTATTATATTATTTTAAAGACATTTTTTTTTTATTTTCATTTATGAGAGTAACTACATAATTTTCTGGAGCCAGTTTGCATTTTGTAGTCATTCTATGACTTTTTAAAACTTGTCATTCAAAAGATAACCTTCTACAAAGTATAAAAACACTTTTATCCAAAAAAAAGTTACTTAGGGTGCATTTAAGGTATACATTTTATCAGTGTATATTCACTGGGAATCGAGCCCATGACCTTGAGTCCCATACTGTACTCTCCAAGTTGAGCAACAGGAAGTAATATCTCCAAAAAAAACAATTTCACAGATTCAGAGTAACTGAAGTTCAACCTAAACTCGCTAGGTTTTTCATTAAACCATAATAAGCAGGTTTCAAATCCATTTCCAAGCTTGTTTTTCATTAACATTACACTAAAAAACACAAACAGTATTTGAACTTAAACTGTCATGCAGCTCTCATCCCAATTTCTCTCTCTCTTTTGCAGCTACATACCGGCAGCAGTTGGATCTCAGTGAAAGAGATGACTTTAACCACACAGCAGCGGCTCATGGTCCACAAGAAGGCCTTCAGGTATCACGCAAGCAACATGTACAAACGGCCTGCAGTCTTGCCCTTGAACCGCAACCCAAGAGGAGCTGGAATCACTCAGTCCAGTGTGAATGCAACCCGGCTGGGAAAGCAGAAGGATAACTAAGCGTGTGTGTGTGTGGCTTTCCTGAGCTGTGTGTGCAGAAACACTGGCCTGGAGAGGAAGGCATGACACATCAGCTTTCTCAGCTCTCCAGCTTCCTCTGTACGGGATCGTTCCTGCTCTAGTGGTCAGCCAAAGGCCTGACGGAGGCAGAATTTCAGGTGCTAGAGGCTCTGAGCATTTTGTTCTTGGTGCTTCCTGTCTGACCATCTTTACAGCCTTACTCAGCACATTCCCCTGAGAGGTTATCTCTTTAGCACACACACGATGTACATAAAAATTAATCAAACGAAACACAAGTGTGGACACACTTGCTTGCATGTGCACTTGTAAGTAGTGTAGTGCACACACGTTCACTACATCAACAAGTACACTCAAGGCCAAAGAAGTGCATAGTGCTGCTTGCTGAAGCCTCTAGGGTTAAAATTACTGAGCAAAGCTTGAGGTGAGGCACATTGTTTTGACTGTTTTTCATTCAATTTTGTCTTCCAGGGCATTTTTTTTATATTGCACCATGGATTTTTTCCCCCACAATCTGCAGTATTGTTTGTTTCTCTCTACAAACACTACAAATCTGCCGTACTGCTAGTTTAAACCACAAAGTCAAACATTTTTAGCAGTGTCAGTGTTTTTGAGGTGAGGCAGATGAAGAACTTTTGGAAGACTGTTTTCACCTCAAATTAAAAAGAAAAAAAAAATTAAACAAGAAATTATAATTGCAATTGGGAGATAAAAAGTTGGAATTTTTGAGAAATCAGCAATTATGAGATAGAAATTTGCAATTAGAAACAGTCATATAGTGAGATTTAAAGTTGCAATTATGAGAAATTAAGTTGCAATTGTGAGATATAAATGTGCACTTGTAAGATATGGAGTCATATGAGATATAAAGTTTCAATTTTGAACATATAAATTTGCAGTTGTGTAATATGGAATCATTTTGTGAGATTAAAAGTCACAATTAAGCAATATAAAGTCAAAATTACAAGAAATGAATTTGCAACTGTAATATACATTTGCAGTTGTGAGATAAATTGTGAGATAAAAAGTTGTAATAATGAGACATGAAGTCACTATTGTGAGATATAAACTTGCATTTGGGAGATATGGAGTCATATTGTGAGATAAAAAGTTGCAAATTTAAATCTGATTAGCAACTGTGAGATATGGAGATGCGAGATTTAAAGTCACAATTTGGAGATAAAAAGTTGCCAGTTTGAGAAATTAAATCTAAATTGGGAGATAAAGAGTCATATTGTGAGAATTAAAATCACAGTTCAGAAATACAGAGTTACAATTATGAAAAATTAAGTAGCAATTGGGAGTCGCATTGCATTGCAAAATATAAAGCCACAACTGAGCAATAAAAAGTTGCAATTATGAGAAATGTCACAATTTTTTACTTGTGTTTTTGTGCTACAAAAATATATAGTAATCAGAAAAATCAAGATCATTATAAAACTAGTATCTCAAATGCTGTAGATGGTTTGTGGCATCTGAACTCTTCTTGAAAGCCAGAAGATGCTTTGGAAAGTGTTGAAATCATTGCAGAGCTCTAAAGTAGACAGGACGTGTGTATCAGCATCCTTTTGTTGCCTTGTTTCCTGTGTTAAAGGAAATGCTGAGGAAAGTTTCTAGTAATGGACCAGAGCCTTTGAACCTGTGTGTTTGCTAGTGTTTCTGTATGTGTTTGTATATTTACTCCTTACTGAAAGTCCTGGTTGGCCATTTTTCCATGTTTTTCTCTGGGCCCGGTCTGAAATCTCACCTTTGTTAGTCTCACATACAGTATGTATAAAACATGAGCTACTTCCTGTAAGAGTTGGGCCGCTTCTGAGACAAGACTTCAAAGTCCAGCTCACACATCTGAGAGCTGTTTTATCCAAGTAGAAAAGGAATGCATAATAACCAGAAGACTTTAATGATTCATATATAAATTAAATATTACACTCATTTTAACTGTATGATAGGAGTGCCAAACTGTCCTCCCTGAGCTCAGTGCTGCAATCCAGTTTATCAACAAAAAGAAATATAGTATGTGAAAGATGTCCAAAATTTATACATGAAATTCACCTGGATTCTCTTTCATTGTAGGATACAGTGACCTAAAAAATGTAAGCACTTAAGCCGCTCTTAAAATTAAGATTTTTCATGTTTTTTTTTTATTTCATTTGGTTTGTTATTTTGTTATTAAATGATTAATCAAAGAATCTTGAAAAAAGTATTGCATTTTTCTCAAAAAATATTAAGCAGAGACTGTTTTTAATAATAAGAAATGTTTCTTGAGCAGCAAATCAGCATATTAGAATGAATATGACACTGAAGACTGGAGTAATGATGCTGAAAATTCAGCTTTGATCACAGGATTAAATTACATTTTTTAAAACATTAAAATAGAAAACACTTATTTTAAATTGTATTAATATTTCACAATATTACTGTTTTTAAACTGTATTTTTAATCAAAAGCAGCCTTGGTGAACAGAAGTGACTTCTTTTTAAAAAATATTTTTAAAAAATTTTGATCTCAAACCTTTAAACAGTAATGTATTTTTTACTTTTATGGTAATGGAAATTTTATTTTTATTTTATTTGTTTTATTTGATTATTTTTTTGTATTTTTGCTTATGCAAGTATTCTTTATTATTATTCATTAAAATAAATGCCAGTTGGTTTATTTTATTACCAAGTCCAATGATATTCGTACATTTTTAAGCAAGACTTTCACTGTATGGTATTTAACAAACTGTTGTAAGCATCTTTACAAGACCCTACATACTTGGGACAGGTAGCGTCTGGCAGAAAAAGATTAAAATATTACTTGTTGGCAGTGTTACACAAACAGCCTCATAGGCTGCTAATAGGTTTGTGCATTTAAGAGTGGGATGAATAGAAATTTGGTTCCCCCAGAAAAGATGTGATTACGTCTAATGCAATTTTCGATTTAAATCAATTAGCCTCTATTCCTTCAGGGACGACAAGGCAAACTGTTCACAGGCACACCTGAGAGGAATTCGCTCTACTCCGTCCCATTCAAACCCACTATCCCTGTGCGCTGGCAGATTTAATTGCAAACCCATTACAAATGGCAACTCTTAAAACACATTCCTCGCTATTCGAATACAACCTATCCACTTTAAATAACGCACTGAAAAGTAGCTGTAGTGAATCTGATCAATAAACCGCTTTCTTTAGAAAATCTATCCTCAATAGTTGGGGGCCGAACCACTTTTTGGACGCGTCTAACCGTATCCCGTCATCTTCTGCCTCGGCCCCCCACTTTGCACTGATCCCCTTAAAAACACAAAATGACCAAACCGAATCACATGATTTCCCTCCACACGCCAGACTCACAAAAAGGACCCAGCGCTCTCAGAGCAAGGGCTTATGGGTAAGCTGTGGTTTTGAAAGGCCTTCTTTATCTGGGTTTGGGCTAATCACTGGGTTGAATCACCTAAATGGATTTGCCTGCACTGTTACTTTTTGGCTGCGGAGAGTTGTGTTATAACGACAGATCGCAAGTTAATTTCAGGGTTTATCACTGAAGGAACTTGGAGCGCTTGAGGACATTTCTGATGTACACAAACATAGCGAACAGATAGAAAGCAATATAAATGTACACTACTGTTCAAAAGTTTGGGGTCAGTAAGTATAGAAAGTAATACCTTTATTCACCAAGGATGCATTACAGTCATCAAAAGTGACAGTAAATGCTGTTCTTCTGAACTTTATATTAATCAAAGAATCCTAAAAAAAAAAAAAAAAGGAAACAGTTTCTACAAAAATATGAAGCAGCACAACCGTTTCCAACATTGATGATAATAATAAGAATATTTCTTGAGCAGCAAATCAGCATATTAGAGTGATTTCTGAAGGATCATGTGACACTAAAGACTGGAGTAATGATGCTGAAAATTCATCTTTTCTATCAGAGGAATAAATCACATTGTAATACTGCGTTTACAGTATTTTTAATCAAATAAATACAGCCTTGGTGAGCATAAAAGACTTTAAATCTTTGAACATTTGTGTATATTTCAATTTAAGTCTTTGAGATTTTTTCCCCCGTTTTCTCATCCACCACTGTAGACCAAACATTGAGGGACATGTTACAAGCCAAAGTTTAATACTTAAGCTTAGGGTTATGTTCAAATCACTAACATTAGGCATGAGCTAGCACTGCTATCTATATTAATATATACTGATTTACCGTGGCTGAAAAATATATTAAAGACTCCATTTCAGACCAGACTGTTTTATTTTGAGTACTCAAGCTCTCATGTCATTGTCTGGTCTGTCTGTTGTAAAATAACCGAACACAATCAATCCATTTTACTTCAAATGTCATGAAAGATTGAAACGGGGGATTGAATTTGGCCTTTAAACACAGACTCTTGTCTTATCTGATTGGAAGAATGTACATTAAGTGTCTAAACTCTTATTTATGAGTGTAAGATGAAAGCTGTATCAAAAGTTTAACAGGTTGTCGCTCCAGATATACGCACAATTGCTGGCATTATCCTGAAATTTGAGTTTATGATGTGAGTGATTGTATGGCCTGTGGTCCAGAGTAAAATATATTTAACTTTACAACCTTTTTTCTTTCTTCCAAGTGCACACAAAGTGCATTTGTGGGCTAAATTTGCAAAGCCCTGTTCAAAAGCTTTAGCTTGAGATATATTCATTACGGCTGAAATCTAATTGTGTAAAATGAAATAATGCAATACCGGTTTAATGAAGACTAAGCAGAAAATTAGATCAACTTTGACCTTACCCGAACTAATACGCGGTTTGAAGAGCAACAAAGAAACGTTTGTGTCCACGTTCTCTTCAAGTCAGTGTCATTTAAGTGTGTGTGTGTGTGTGTATTGTGACTGTGGAGAATCTACACAGCGTCCATGTGCATGCGTAGACATACACAGAGGCACAAGTGTGTGTCTGATTGTACCGTAACATGCGTGACATGTTAAAGCAGCCATGGCTGTCTCAAATAGTGTAAAAGCCTTCAGTCATTACAATGAGCCACATAAATCTACTGATAATCCACACACACTCACACACACACAGAGTAAGTTTGTTTATATACAGTTCGGTTCATACTACGCTCAACATTCTAGCTCCATTTCCACTCAGGCGTCACTGAATTGTCCTCAAATTCTGTTATATTAAATGAAATGCACGTTATTACATTGCGTAGCTACTCGAAACAAAGGTTTATTCACAAAACCTATAAATATCAGCTCATTGACAGTGTTATCAAAGAGAGGGTGAACTTTTCATATTTCAGACCTCTTCTCTGTTACGACTTAATCAAATGAATTGTAATATCCAGACATTTCTTTAAAGATTAATATACTGATTTTGTGATTTAAATTGGATCATTGCAATTTCCTTCCACAGACCGAACTCTCCACACTCTCTCCCGGGCCAAATTGATTAATCAGCACAGCCTGAGCTGAATTTGATGGTGGAGTAGAAGAACAGACGCTAGCACAAAGTAACCAGTGTGACGGCCTCTCATGTTCAGGATTGAATGAAAGGCCTTGTCCGTCTGGCTGGAACAGAGCTGATCTTCTGGATGGCCTCTTCTACTGTCATGGAGGAAATCACCTCTGATTTGTGGCATATCAGATAAGGTATTTTTGGGGTATGTTGGGAAATTGGTCACGTAAAACATGGCTGATACCGCAAGAGTGAGGTTTATTACACAACAGGTGCATCATCTACAGCCGGGCTGAAAAGTATATAAGCCACATGTCATTGCCAAATGTCACTGCATTAGGAAACAAAACGTTAAACCAAGTGGTATCTGTAAAGGAATGCTATAAGAGCTTTTCTCAGAATTACCTTCAGTTTTCAAAGCCATTTTTTGCAACAATGCCAACTTGTTTTCATTTATCAAATTATCAATCAAAAATTCTTGTTTTGATATTTTGTTTTCTAATGCAGAGAAATTGCATAGGCCTACACATTTCTATAGAAGCCCATTTTTGCTTCAACATAATAGACTTTATACTAATTGTGATTTTATATTTCACAACTGTGAATTTGTCACAGTATGATTAATATCTGAATATAGTAGCTCTCAATCAACTATTTCTCATTATTATGACTATCTCACATAATTGTGGCTTTATATGCCACAAGTGCAACTTAATTTTTTGTAACTGTAACTAACAATGCAAACTCAGTTATGTATAAAAATGTGAATTTATTTGTCATATTGACTTTTTCTCCTTATTGCAATTTTATATTTCACAATTATAATTTGTATATCACAATACAGCTTTGTATCTTAAAATGCGACTTCTCAACTTTCATAATTTCTTCTTATGACTTTATATCTTACAATTGCGACTTTTTTCCCCATAATTGTGGCTTTACTGTATATCTCACAGTTGTGACTTACAATTACCATTTCTCATAATTTTAACTTCATGTGATTGCAATTTTATATTTCACAGTTACAAGTTTAATATGAGTATTTCATATTAATTAAATAGCATGTTATATTAAATATTATTAAATTAAATATTCAAGATGGGATACTGACATCAAACTGAAATCAGAGTGAGATCTCACTGAAACTCTTAAGATGTTTAACTAAACTCATTTTAAAACAATCAAATAATATACTTACTGACTCATAACTTTTCCAGTTTTCAATTCATAATTTACCTGGTAAGGAATTCACTCACAAATAAAATGTCTAAAATCTAGTTTTGCATCTCAAAATGTGACTTCATATCTCAAAATTGTAACTTTTTTTCTCATTATTGCAACTTTATTTTTCACATTTGTGACTTATCACACAGTATAACTTTGTTATAAACTTGCTTCTAAGTCTCATAGTTACTTTTTTATTTTATAATTAGAGGCAGATATGGGCTTCAGTATTTTGAAGTGTCTAAATACTATTTGGGGAAACAAATATTTTGACAGTTTTGAACCGAATTATGATTTATGAATGCTGAGTCATTTGTGCTGCAGAACAATTCCCTTTCTAATTTCTGTCCTTCTTGAAGTTCTCAACTGGCATTTTCACATCCCCAGAACTCTTTTGAATTCCTATAAACCAGTATAATGGCATTAACAGCTGTCAAATGGTTAAAACGCATCTTTCAAACCACGCCACCGCAATGACGAACAATAACACTCTCCATTGGAGGGAATCCCACATTCTTGAGGGGCTTTCGCTTTTTGTTTCTCATCTGGTTTTCCTCTCAGCTGAGTACTTGGGTGACGTTAATATGAGACGATGCTTCTCTTTTCATCACTGCAGGGTGCTCCTCAAACCAAAAGCCTGACTTTAAGACCTATTAGGTTATTAAGTGGCTGATATGGCACACCCAGGTATGGGAAAACCACCAAAGTCAATCCTGTACCGCGCTGTAGTGAGGTGGAGGGTGTCTGTCTGAGTATGTTAGGTTTGTAATGAACCGTTATGAGGTATTTTACCTCATCACGTGCTGGCAACTTGAACATTTGGACTCCGACAATTGAGTTTAGCCCGTATGTGCGTGAGCAGAGCTAATTGCACGTGATACGCTAGGACAACACGAGTCAGGACATTCTCTGCCACTACAAAGACGATGAAAGCAGCACTGTAAACGCACATGCTTTTATTTACACACAAACACAATATGCAATGCACAATATGCAACTAAAAAAATGTTGTCTTCTCTGATGTTCCCATCTGTAGCTATTAACGGAAGCCTTTCATTGTTTGTAAGATTAAGTAAATGAAATAGAAATTTATAGAAGCATGTTTGGACGTGTTACTCGTCATACTAGTATTAAAGTATTTGTTTATTTATTTCTTTATTCTATATAAGTAGCCTAAGTAGCATTTCATTGATTTATTTTTTTTTAAATGTTACGGAAAAATGCACATGCAAGTAATTTCCATATGTGAGCTTTAGAAACCAAAAATATGAAGCGTAAAATGGCCCACCACTGTACCACACGCAACACCAGTGATACAATTATGTGAATTAAATTATCTAGACTGAATTTACTTTGTCAAATGTAGCATAACACTGACACATTATATATGTTTTTCATTATACAGCTAGTTTGTTATGTGATTTTTCATTACAGTTTAATTTGATGCAACATAGGAAAGATTTGACAGATAAAAAAAAGTTCCCTGAAGTTCATATATTGGCATTTTCTCCAAAATAATACATTTTATATTTCCAGCATATAAACAATAGCTCAATCTACTATGAAAACATTAAATGCTCAATTTACTTACCAGACCGTACCAGTTATATTCCAGCATTTTGATTTTACAGACGAGTGTCGCTGTCAAAAGCCAAACTGTCGCTCCCTATGGCACAACAATATCACGCATTACTTGTGTGGACTCATCTACAGCTACCTCTAAGTCATCGACACACACCCTGAGCCCGTTTAGCACTCCTAAGCTTACGACCTGTTGATAATGAACCTGAACCCATTATTTTGAGTCAATGAATTGAAAGAAATGGGGCAAGGAATGAAAGCCACAGGGCCAATTACCGACGCTCTTTGATGTATTATTCTCCCTCACTCACTCAAATGGCTCTGCACATTTTGTCTTCATCCTCTGTTTTTCATTAATTATTCTGTTGGGGTCAGAGTTTGGCTGGCTAATTGTGCAGACGGTCCAGCTTTGAGAATGGCAGCGATTCTCCAAAAGCTGACACCCTCTCTGGCTGTGCTCAACCACCTTGCATTATGCCAGTTAATCCAATTCTTTGATTATTTTTTTTTTCCTTTCTCTGTTTCTTGTTCAACCTCTCTTTCTATCTCTTCTTTTGTCATTTATAATCTCAGAGTTATTGGGGGTCTTTGACTGACTGGGAGTTTGTTAAGTCAACTATAGTAACTAATAGTTTAGTGTTGGTGATACATGAAGAGCTTTATTTTACTGTATAACAACTCATAACCTTCTGGGGAATGTTTAGGGAATTTATTTATTTATTTATATATTAATTTATATATGTACGTATTTATGTATTCACTTTTACAGAAATATCAAATTTTACTAAATAGTCATAGCAAAAATTCCTCTTTGGGAGGGCAACTTGGGGAAACATTGTTAATATTAAAGTATTAATTTTGCTATATTTCATATGAATATTTGATATGTTTATAAGAATACTGTTTCTATTTACTATTATATTCACCATTATAATATAATATAATATACAGTTATATTCCCAGTATTATATTTAATATTGACTGCTGTGGAATCTCTGGAATTCTTAAGCTGTTTATTTACAAACAAACATAAATAAATAAATAAATAAATAAAATACTTACTAAAATATTTAATAAAATACTTAAAGTAATATAACTACTGTTTCATAACTTGCCTAGCTTCACATTCTTAATTACTGGATAAGGATTTAATTCGCTACAAAAAAAATAATAGATTTTAATATGTTTGAGCTAAGCTGTTATTAATTCATTCATTTATTCATTATTAATTAAAAATATGAATTAATTTACAAGATGAATTCAGGCCTGGAAATTTGGATTTTAAATATCCCTGATATCTCCAGGTTTGCAAGAAACAAGAAACTCAAACATTTTAGGAGCGATTTCAGATTTTCTCACACATGGGTCATAAAGAACCAGAATAATTTGATCATAAATATCCAGTCAGTTGCAATTCAAAGTGCAGAGATTTCATGAATGCGGTTTCATGTGGTCTAAACATGCAAATCACTGGCAAATAACACCAAATGGCTTTTCACACTATGCTTGACCCTGGGTTAACGTGTTTCTTAACTTGAAGTGAGGGCCACTTTTAATCAGGGCCTAAGATATGTTTCACAATTGTAATTTTGAAAAATGTTTATCAAGGGGATTAAATAGGGGGATTGACCCAGAAATCCAGTGCAACATGGAACAAGATAACCCAGGATTACGTTAATAAAAAGAAAACACTACAACAGAGCTGCATGTTTATTAATAAAATTATAAGGTCTTTCATTCAAGGCTGCCTCCATATTCCCATTCTCACTTTCTTTTAGTGTAGCTATGCAACTACATGGCTTTTCCACAGTGTGAGCCAATTGATCACACATATTAGAATGCTTTCACCCCTGTTATGGCTATAAAAGTAGCCTTTCTTCACACCAGGATAGTTCACACTAAATGATTTGTATGTTATCTTCCACGTCGATCAGTACAGATCCCAGTTTCTCTCATCTTGCCTTTGACCTTTTCAAGATGTAAGCAAATGGATTTAATCACTACAATAAAAAGCCTGTTAGGGGCCTGTGGAGAAACGCACTCATTCAACAAAGATTCAGAAAACAATAGAAATATTATTCTAGAGATTAACTTTCCTCAATGGGACCAATAGAGTAATTTGAATGACATTAGGAAATGCTAATGACGTTCTACTCAGATCTTGATTGGCATTTATCTGACTTCCTATAGAAAGCACTGGCTGTCTTTACCGGTTAATACTAGCCACTTTTCTGCTTTTGACGTAAACTGGAGAATGTATACGAAATTGGAAGGTTTATCACCACTTTATGGTTTTTTTAACTGATTCCACAGAATAATTCTACTTTAATAATTCACATTTTATTTTATTTTATTATTCTCACAAGTGACTTGCACACAGCCTAACTGGAGATAAACTCCTGTGTCTCTTTCAGTCATTTTATCCAAATGACGCCAGCGACTAATCAGTGTGGCAGAGCCATGATTCTGTGATGTCGGCCTGGGGGTTTTGCCAGGGCCCCTGGTGATACACCATATTAAAGGCCACAGTGGCCCTGTTTTATACATCTCTCCCCATCAAACACAGACATAGACTCACTCTGATCAGAAGCCAAAGGTCAGTCTGGACAGACAGATAGTATCTTTGAAGAGTCTAGTTCTCTTGCTTTTTACCATTTAATCAATACGATCAAAGCAATTCTATGTAGTGGAAAATCACTTGCAAGATCTGTCTCATAACAACAGACAACTATGCCACTGTTTTATAATCACATTAATGACTATAATCATGTTTCGTAATATTACAATAGTTAAGAATATTATTATTATTATTCATATAATAATAATAATAATTATTATTATTATTATTATTATCATTAGAATAAAAACATTTAAAATAAATTATTGCTATAATAATAATAATAATTATTATTATTATTATTATTATTATTATTATTATTATTACAGCAATAATAAGATACTTTTTAAAATTGATCTAGCCCTTTTAATGCACAAAATGTTTTTTTTTCTTCTGTAAAGCTCCAATAAATGGAATTGAAAAATTCTCTGTTTTTAAACAAACCTGTACATGTGAAATTAAGAAAAAAGTTATTTGAAAAATCATTAGGATTTTTTTTTTTTTTTGCACTTTGGGAACATTTCTCTCGTGTTCTCCCATATTGTAATTACCATAATACCACCAAAAAAAGTACTGTAATATGAACCAAAATCATAAAAAATAAAAGCTATTCAAAATTATTAAAATTAAAACTTAAAAGCTATTTATACATTACATTTATTTAACTTTTTTAATGTGTGTATGTGTGTGTGTGTATATATATATATATATATATATATATATATATACATACACACACACAGCGCCCTCCACTAATATTGGCACCCTTGGTAAATATGAGCAAAGGTGGATGTGAAAATAAATCTGCATTGTTTATCCTTTTGATCTTTCATTCAAAAAATTCACAAAATTCTAACCTATCATTGAAGTAAAACAATTGAAAGTGCAGGGAAAATCTCATTGTGAAATAAATGCTTTCTCTAGTTCATATTGGCCACAATTATTGCAATGTCCTTTTTCCAAGATAGCAGCCCTGATTTTTCTACTGTAACGCCTAAAGAGTTTGGAGAACACCTGATAAGAGATCAGAGACCATTCCTTCATGTAGAATCTCTCCAGATCCTTCAGATTCACAGCTCCATGACGGTGCTTCTCCTCGTTAGTTCACCTCACTCGTTTTCTATAGGGTTCAGGTCAGAGGACTGGGACAGCCATGGCAAAAGCTGCATTTTGTGCTCAGTGACCCATTTTTGTGTTGATTTTGATGTCTGTTTTGGATTATTGTCCTGATAGAAGATCCAACCACAGCCCATTATAAGATTTCTAACAGAGGCAGTCAGCTTTAGATTATATATCTGTTGATTTTTGAGAGAATCCATGATGCCGTGCTTCTGAACAAGAAGTCCAGGCCCTCCGGTAGAAAAACAGGCCAACAACACTTAAGATCCAGCAGTATATTTAACCGTGGGCATGGGGTACGTTTTATCCCTGTTTCTACTAAACCCATCTAGTGGGTTTGCTGCCAAAAAGCTTTTTAGTTTCATCTGACCATAGAAGCCAGTGTCATTTGAAGTTCCAGTCGTGTCTGACAATGAATATGCTGGATTTTGTTTTTGGATGAGCGAGGAGAATTTTTCTTGAAATCCTCCTGAACAATATGTGGTGATGTAGGGGCTGTTTGAGATATATATATTTTTTAGGCTTTCTGACCCCCAAGACTCAACTAATCTCTGCAATTCTCCAGCTGTTATCCTTGGAGAGTCTTTGGCCACTCAAACTCTTCTCCTCACCGTGCATTAGGACGATATAGACACATGTCCTCTTCCAGGCAGATTTGTAACGTATTTAGTTGATTGGAACTTCTTAATTATTGCCCTGATGGTGGAAATGTGGATTTTCAATGCTTTAGCTCTTTTCTTACAGCCACTTTCTATTTTGTGAAGCTCAACAATCTTGTTCTGCACATCAGAACTTTATTGTTTGGTTTTGCTCCTTGTGATGGATGATTAAGGGAATTTGGCCTTAGTTTTCTTTATATTTAGAATCCTTTGGAACAGGAAGTCATAGCTGGACAATTTCATGCTCCTAGTCACCCCGGTATGCTAAAAAAATGTAAATATGAATGGGAATATACTTCAGAGATATTTTACTCATAAGAATTTCCAGGGGTGCCAATAATTGTGGCCAGCATGCATTGGAGATATATTTATTTTATCATGAGATTTTCTCCCTATTTTCAATTGTTTTACTTCAATGATAGGTTAGAATTTTGTGAATTTTTCGAATGGAAGATCAAAAGGATAAACAATGGCAGCCGTGGGGCAGCCGTGGCCTAACGGATAGAGAGTCGGACTTGTAACCCAAAGGTTGTGGGTTCGAGGCTCGGGTCCGGCAGGGATTGTAGGTGGGGGGAGTGAATAACCAGCACCCTCTCCACCCTCAATACCACGACTGAGGTGAGACCCTTGAGCAAGGCACCGAAACCCCAAACTGCTCCCCGGGCGCCGCACATGGCTGCCCGCTGCTCCGGGTGTATGTTCACTACGGTGTGCATGCACTTGGATGGGTTAAATGCAGAGAACAAATTCCAAGTATGGGTCACGATACTTGGCCACACTGACCACGCCACACCATTTAGCAAAATATGTAAATGTCTTTGCATATATAGTAGGGGTGGCATGGTTCGTGGAAAAAAAAACACGTAAAAAACAAACAAAAAAAAACAGGGTTCTGGCTTCCAGTACATTACAACAACAGGGATGAAAAAAAAAGTGGACAACCATTCACTCTTGTTCAATGCGAGTGCCGTATGCTGGATTATGAGCTGTCATTTATTCCGTCATCACCCGGGTGCTGATACCGCGCTCGCGCACAGGTGAGACCTGAACAGCACACGTTGGTATCTGTGTTTAAATTAAACTCATGTAAGCTTTGCCAGGTTAAACATTTAAGAGCCAGAGGACGTGAGCTCGCGTGCGCAGTGAGAAGATTTGTGCGTGCGCTCATCAGAAGCGCTCAAACCCGCGCCTCAGAACGCGCGCAAATATTAAGCTCTCTCTGAAGTATTGTGTTTGAATGGACAAATTCACACAAAAATTATGTCAAAATGGCTGTCTTGGTAAGTATCCTATAGCAGACATAGCTGGCTGAACGTGCAGTATCAGTGCACTGGATCAGTGCATTCTCTTAAAGTGACAGCACTTTTTAATATTAATCAAACAGCTACAACAAAGAAATCACTCACTGCTCTTGACTGAATCGCTTTTGTAACTTTAATAAAGATTAATCTTTAATTTATACAGTATAATTTATACAATGCTGTTTTACATTTGATTACTTTATTCAATTTCTGTACCTAAAAACTAATGCTATAGACCTACCTAAAAAACCCCCTGAAAATCACTGATTATTTTATTTGTATCTTTACTCTATTGTATTTTTATTTGTGCTGTTGCTTGTAGTTAGATAGATTATTCTTATTTTCTTTATTTTTATTTGACACTGACAGTATAGTTTTTCCCTAAACATACCGAACCGTACCGAAACCGTGACTCTAATACCGTGATACAAACCGAACCGTGAAAAAGTTGAACTGTGCCACCCCTAATATATAGCATTTGTTTTAAAGACAAATAGTATACTTTTCAAACGTCCATATATAATCTGACTTTATACATCCACTATAATCACCTTGAGACCATTTGGTTAAAAGTTAATCGCAAAAAATGGCTTAGAAAAGTGATGTTGCTTCTAAGGAAAGCTCTAGCAGCATTTGTTTGTAGAGGCCACTTGGTTTGACACTAGCTTGATATCTGATGCAATGACATTCAGACATTTTAAATCTGATTTCACTGTTCAAAAGTGACCTTTTGGGGCCAATGCACATTTTATGTTTCTCTGAAAAGCATTTTGGCATGTTGTGAGCATCTGTAGAGCCACATGCGGCTTATATACCAACAGTCATTCAAATCAGGACATCTGGTGACTAGAACTTGAACAATGGCAGGATGTTAATTGTTTTTATACGCTCTGACAGAAGGGTTTGATTTGCCTTAAAGAGCTGTAAAATGAAAATTCTTATTATCCTCAATCCACATACAGATCTTAGGAGAAATAAACAAAAAATTTTGCCAGTCTTGCACAAAATATTGGTTAATTGTGGTCATGAACACTTCCACCGCTTCAGTTCACAGAGCGCTTTGTCTTCAGTTGTCGACAAAATGTGTTGTTGGTTTTCACTGCAAACAGCTGAATGTGGAGAAGACAGAATCACTATTTGCTTATCGGTCGATCGCCAATGGAAATGAACAAATCTGACATGCATAGCTTGCAAGCAAAGTATTCTAATGATTATTAAATATGTGCATTCTTCAAATACAGTACATGGAAAGACAAGTGTGCCTGTTTCAGCTTTGTGCGCTTAAACTAAAGAGTTGTATTCACTTTCATGACCAGTCTCACCGCATGTAGGCACTGTCTAAAGAGTTTGGGCGGTTGGATTTGTCAAAGAGAGGGTTCTCAAAGAGGCATGCAACTCAAGTGATGTCATGGGAAATATACTGCTCATGGGCAATTTGCATTTTCTTTATTTGCTGGTGCAACGGTTGTAACAGAAACAAGATATTTGAATATGTGGTCTTAAAATAAATTTTAAATTGTGTAAATCTGAAACGTCAATAACTGTAAATAAAATTGTATTTTTTTTCTACAATGCCGAGTTAAATAAAACTGCCCAGAGTTTTAACTCAACTATATGGTTGGCTTAAAATGAACCTAAAATAGGCTGTAAATTAAAAATCAGACACATAATTAAAAAAATTAAAAAAATAAGCAATTAAAAAATTAATAAGCAATTGAAAAAAAAATTATTTAGTATTATTCAACTTATTAATAGATGTTCATTCATTGAACATATTAATAAATGTTCATTTCCAACCTATTTTGGGTTCATTTTGAGCAAGAAATTTGAGTTAAAGGGGACCTATTATGCAAAAATCACTTTTATAAGGTGTTTGAACACAGTTGTGTGGCCGCAGTGTGTGAAAACAACCAGCCTATAATGTTAAAAATCCACCAACTCATTTTTTTATAAAACTAATAAATCATCAACAGTCTCTCCAAACGAGCTGTTTCAGATTCTCCCTCTGTTCACGTCACCGAGGGGAAAAAGTCCCGCCCATTTGTGACGCTCTCTGCCCTATTAGCATAATCACAGCCCTGAGTGAGAAGCTGAGGTCCACCATTACTGGAGATATATACAATGTCAGCTCCAAAGAGGCATTACAAGCATTGTGTTTTGGGATGCACTAATAAACATAGGAGTCGCCATAAATTCCCCCATCTGAGCCGAGGACACTACGGTTAAATTTCATTTTCGAAGGAAATATCCCGGAAAAAAATCGGTAACATCCCCTAAATGTTTAGGAATCAATACCAACGCTTTGTGCACAAACATCAGCTCCAGACAAAGTAAGTATCACGTGTTTGTTTTCCAAATTGCCCTTCTGAAAGAGCTTCTTGGCACTCTGTAAGGCTAATTGCTAAAGCTATCAACAGTCTCTGTCTGTTTTCACTGCTGCTGCCTTCAAGTGCTACCAGAATGATCGTGAATAGGAATGTGGTAGTTAAAAGTTGCATATGAAAGCAATGTGAGTCAATCGTTTGAAGTTGTCGAGCTCATAATCAGAAGGGGGACTTATAAAGTTTGTGATAGCATGAGACCAGCTATTTTTATTTTTATCCCGCCGTGCTCCCCGTCTGTGTAATTCATAAACGCGAATTTATTATGCACAGTATAATCAGATGAATGACTTTGAAACAGAGTATGTTTTCTGTAAAGATAACAGGCTTGTACTAATCGTGGAATGTTTATTTGTAAAGGCTAGCACTGCTAATGCCGGAGCGTGAGCTCTTGAAGCTCCGCCCTCTTCTCCAGGAGCAACAGCTCGTTTGCATTTAAAGCAACATACTCAAAATCAGCACGTTTTGGCTCACACCCTAAAAGTGGCAATTTTAACAAGCTATAAAAATTTATCTGTTGGCTATTTTAAGCTAAAACCTCCCATATAGGCTCTGGGGACATCAGAGACTTATTTTACATCTTGTAAAAAGGGGCATAATAGGTCCCCTTTAAATAAATCTACTCAAAAGGTTGGGTTAAAAATTAACAGCTGGGTCAAAACAACCCAGTCGCTGGGTTTGTCCATATTTCACCCACCGCTGGGTTGTTTTTACCCAGCATTTTTTAAACTGTAAGAAATCATATTTTAGGTTGTAAGAAGGTATAAAAATGTTTATATGTAGGCCTATGTATTAAACAACAGCACCAGTTAAAGTAACAATATTAAAATTTTCAATACCAAATATATATATTTCTCTCAATTAATTATTTTAGTCATCATGTATGTATTACATTGATCAAAAGTGGCAGTTAAGGCATTGTTATATCAATAAAAATAATAATGAATAAATAATAATAAATGTTTTTGTTTTGTTTTGTTTTAACACCAAATCAGCGTTTTTGAAGGATCATGACTCCGGAGACTGGAGTAATGGCTGCTGAAATTCAGCTTTGCAATCAGAGAAATAAAAAACATTTTAATACTTATTAGAATAGATATTTTAAATTGTATTAATATTGCACAATATTACAACCCCAAACTTTTAAACAGTGCATGATCGCAAAGAGCACGGTGAAGGCCTGCAAAGACAGTCCAAAGATACTGTGCCTTTAAACCAAACCAACACTAATGCATACATCCCAGAGCAAACATCACTCAAGCACTGGCGCTCCATAATAACATAATTGCACAGCAATTGTGTGGACAGATGAAGCAGGATTTTGAGGTCCCATGATGTAGCCAGCAGTCATATCTCTTCCAGGATATGACCTAAAGAGCTCTTTCCCTTGGGAAGACAACAGCACTTCAACACCAGACTATCTCAACAGACCTCACTGAATAATCTAATGAGCGTGTGGCTGTTAGTCTGTCTTTCCTTATTTCCTCTGTGACATTTTCTCCCACGGTGCCATTAATTTTGTGCCTGTGTCATCTGCGTGGAAAAAAATCCATCATCATCAGTGCTCTGATATCAAATGCAGTCATGAAACTAACACTAAACCAATAGCTCCACAGGCTTGTCACACTGTCTGTAATTTTCTGTCTCTCTCATTAAAAGCTAATCCATAACTCTGGAAGCCTTGATCAGTGGGCCTGCAGATGAGCGAATGGGTTTCCATTTTAGAGTTTACATAATGGAGGTCATCCAGTGCAGCTCTCAGGCCAGTCTAGAAAATAAACTCTGGCCTTTGGTCTGTCATCCAGCAGTCACAAGCCAATGTTCCTAATGGCAAGTTACAGTATTGATCCCTGCTGAACTAATCAAAGTGATGTTAAGTCTGTTACTGACATGTGCAACCACGAGATTCATCCAGCATGCAAGTAAACAAGATGGAAAAAGCTAATGAGAGCTTTTAGTAAACAAATGCTTTGAAAGAAAGAGTTTTAAAAAGAGTAATCGCATTACATGTAACAACAAAATGAAATATATGGAACAAATGAAATAAAATAAGAAGCAAGAAAACAGTAAAGGAAGATATTTGCAAACACAAATGGAAAAAAGTCATTAAATGTCAAAACTTAACATGTGCATGCATGTGTGTGTGCATGTGCACGTGTGTTTGATTTTGATCTGATAAATTACAAAATATGTCATATCGATTTCCTAGGTTAAATTAAGATCAAATGTCTAAATTATCACATTCATAAATGATTTTCATAAAATTAATATTTATTTATTTAATCATATTCAATAAAACTAATGTAACTGTTTGTTGTGTAACTGTTTACATATATTTAGTTGTATTTTTCATGGATTTACAAAACAAATTTTTTAAAAAATTATTAAATAAATACTACCCCTTCAAATGTATAAGTTTTGTATATTCAAATTTAATTATTATAGAAGTTTTAATTAAGGAAGTTTTTTAATATTTAACAGAGAAAGAGATTAAGACTCTTATCTATGCATGAATAAATTCATGTAAGATAACCTAAAAATGTCCAAAAACAAGTCATATTATTCACCCACATGTGAACATTATCTATGTTCCTGTTAAGTCAGATAAATAGTAACCTTGTTGTGTATACCGGATGCCGCATAGCCACATTTAAGCTCAACTGGACTATATGTGTGATCAATAACATCAGGACAGTAGCAACGGTGTCCCACAGGGGTCACAGACCGCACCCCTCAGGGGATCCGAGCATTTAGACAAAATAAGAAAGACAACTAGAGAGGAAAGATGCAAAAATGTTGTCCATCAGGCAGACGAGTCGAATAGTTTTTAAAAACACAGACCCCTGACCCACATTAACTTCATTCCAAAGCCACATTTAAGCCTGATTCCCCAGAGTCAGACTTCTCCAGAGTCCAGAGAACCAGTATAATCCAGCACACGCATACTGTCTGCTGTTGCCAGGTGCGTTTGTGATTCGGCAGCCTGCATTACATGTGCTAATCCCGTGGCTACAACACTGGGGATAGCAGTCGAGCTGAGTATATAATGACTTTCCCCAAGTTCAACTGGGATTGGATGAGCAAACACCAAATCACGTATGCTGATTAGGGGTGTGCACGAATAGTCGAACATTCAGTCTGTAATTATTATTCGAACAATAAAAACACTATTCGAATTTTACTGGCCGTAAATGCAGGGAATCCATGATAAATCCTAAGCAGTTATAACTACATGCACTGGGTGGCGCTGTGGAGCGTGTTAAGTTGGTAATATTTGATCACAGAACGTCGTCATCTGCCTCGCGAAGTTTCGATTTACTTTTATCTAAATGATCTTACTAAATGATCTGACAAAATGTAATTACTTCTGATCAAATGAATTAGTGAAACTGATTTATCACTATCACCACCACAATGAGAAATCATGAAATCCAAACACAGTCGATTGAGGAAAGACAGCTGTCCATCACTGCATTCACGACTGCAGGTAAGCGCAGCTGTACTCCGATTGAGCCGATAAGAGAGTTTATCTGATAGTGAAATTATCTTCAGACATATAGAAAGTTTTCTCGAGGGAGAGTGGTTTAACACAAAGCGCTAAGAAACTGTTAGCACACGTTATCTTTGTCAGCGCGTTCTTGTTATCAGCCAAAACTTTCACCTGAGCATGTGGATATTATTGTTTCTCTCAGAATTAATACGTAAAACAATTTAAACACAATAAATATAGGTTGACTCCAGTATATGTAGCCTACATTCTCTACTGTAATTGGAACAGTCTGCTTGATTTTTCCATTTGCCCTGCTTGATCTTGAATGCTTTTTTTAAATGTATATTTTGTTGTTGTTGTTGTTGTTTAGACATATTTTCAACCAAAATAAAACCTTGCGATATAACATAACGTTATTGTAGAACATTGTTGAGTAACGGCTAATCATAAGCTTGTTCAGAAATCGTGACAAAAAAAATTGATAATTAAAAATAACGTCTTTCTCATTAAACCTCATTTAAATAAACAAATATTCGAATATTCGTTTTTTATGAGCCCGAATATTCGAATGCAAATTTTTGGAAAATGCCCATCCCTAATGCTGATACTGGTTATTAATTATTACTGGAGGGTCATCAACAGGTATCGGCAGTTATCGGGAAGTAAACTACCATCCAAATGTCACCATGGTGGTAATCACAATGCAACACACTACTGAAAAATGACAAAAATACTATCGTACACTCTTAAAAGTAAAGGTACCAAAATCGGGGGGTTTACAGAACCATTCTGGGTTTCCAGAAGGGCAGTTCTTAAAAGGACCTTTTTTTTTTCTTAATGTCAAGAAGATTTGAAAAATCTAAAGAACCTTCTTCCACTATAAAGTACCTGTTGTCCAACGGTATGCTAAAGGTTGTTCATGCACTCTTAAAAATAAACGTTCTTTATTGGAGTTTGTGGTTCAGAACCTTTAACATCAATAGAAACGTTCCATTTAGCAAAAGGTTCTTTATAATGGAAAAAGGTTCTTAAAAGTTTTAAAATGTCCTTTACACTTTGAAAAAATGGTTCTTTTATGAACTGTTAACTGAAATGTTTAGTGGGGAAGCAAAATCTTGTTTTTTGGGGGGGTTTTTTTGCAGTGATGCCATTAAAGAATCATTTTTGGTCCTCCAAAGAACCTTTCAGTTGACAGTTCATAAAAGAACCATTTTTAGTGTTAATAACATTTTAACAATCTAAAGAACTTTTTCCCTAATAAAGAACCTTTAATGGTTTCATTGATGTTAAAGGTTCTTCATGGAACCATCAATGTCAAAAAAAGAACCTTTATTTTTAAGTGCGCATGGCATCGCTGTGAAAACCACCTTTTAAAAACGTTCTATTTAAGAGTGTCAAATCAAACATGCCAATAAAAAAAAACTTATTTTTAAGAGTGTAGTATTGAAGTAAACATGTGAACATGTATACACACACACACACTCACACACACACACACACACATAGATGTCTAACCTCTGACCTACATCCAACAAAAACAGATCAGAACATTCAAAATGGACACACATAAATCCAAAAGGACAGTAACAAATTAGAGGAATAAATCATGGACAGGCTGTTTATGTATAGCTGATTAAGTATGTAATTATGTCACTAGGCACACCCACAGGAAAAATGCACACCAGTCTCATTCCATTCATAACACTTCCTCAGCTGAGGTCAGAATTTTATGACTGTTTCACTTGACTCACTTAGCTAGGG
This sequence comes from Tor tambroides, assembly GCA_021397915.2. NCBI lineage: Eukaryota > Metazoa > Chordata > Actinopteri > Cypriniformes > Cyprinidae > Tor > Tor tambroides. Next base: position 55,174 of record JAFVLL020023593.1, read on the forward strand.
GCCTGGGATGAAAAAAAAAGACAAAAAGCACACACACCAGTTCATCTGAGACCAAAGGGTAAGTATGCATAAAGCTTAATCGGCAGCGATCCATGTATCTTCACATGGCAACCCACACAACAAACTCTAACAGAGCTACGCTAGCAGAGACAAACATCCTCAAACATCAATGTTAAAGTGACTTCACATTTTGATTTCTCTAAATCAAAGACAGCACGCTCACCTCTTAGAGAGGCACATCAAGAGCACATCGTCGCGTGAAATCCAGGCAGCGAGAGCTGTGTTGATCTCAGCCCTAAATGCTGCGGTGTGGGAAGCAAGCAGACCGCAACGGCTCATGCATCTCTCACCATCAAATCTGCTCCTGAAATAGCAGGCGAAACTCCCTCTACTCCACAAGATCAACACAAAAAAATGAGTCTTCTAAACAGCAGGGCCTCGAGTTTAGTTCTCCACTGGATTTACAGTATAAGCAGTCTGAATATTTTAATATATGACTACAACTGTAAGCTTGAGCTCAGAGTCTGAATAAGTGCACCGTCCACACACACACACACAGTCAGACAGATGTTCCCGGTCTGACTGGGACCGCCCTCTTCCTGTATGCCACACCTCCTTTCTGCACTGTGCAATGGGAGGGCAATAAGAGAGATTGCATGGAGTTTGACTCCACCCACAATCACAGAGCTGACAAGTGTACAATGACAAATAGATCTGAGATGTTAGAGTGAACAAAAACAAAAAGAAAAACAACAACATGGATTACCGAACAAATCACCAATCACTAGTATTGTGCTTGCTAAGCATTATTTTTATTTTAGGTATTTGAAATACAGCCAAAATAAAATGATAGAGAGAGAGAGAGAGAGAGAGAGAGAGAGACAGATATATATATATATATATATATATATATAGTTATATATATATAGTTATATAGTTATATATTATATTATTATATGTTGTTCACACACACTCACACACATGTGTGAAAATAAAACTATATATATATATATATATATATATATATATATATATATATATATATATATATATATATATATATATATATATATATATATATATATATATATATATGAAGAGTTTTTGCAAAAACAGATAACTCCATTTTTTAAAAATTACAAAAATCATGTTTTTTATTATGTTGTTAATATTGTGTTTTATTGTGTTAGTTAGCTGTATTTTTTTAGTTATTTTTAACCTAATGAAAATAACCCAAGTGCAGTTTGATTGAGATTAATTGGAATGCACAATGAAAAAACATGATTTTTTAAATTTGTTAAAAACGGAGTTACCTGTTTACCTGTTAAAAATGACAAAAGCCCATTACAAAATGTCAGAAACAAATTTTAAATAAAAACTAAAAATACAAGAAATAAAAGCCAAATATTAATAAATACTACAATAATAAAATATATTATATTATATTATATAAATATTGATCTTAGTAATATTTATATAATATATTATATAAATATTACTAAGATCAATCTGAGGCAACTATCACTTTTACTGGACTATTAATGTGATAGACATGAGTAATACCTTATATCTCATTTAGGATTTTCAACTAGTGGTCATAAAATGACCAAAACACAAAAACACCATAAACATAAATATCTTAAAGACTTGGACAACCACCCTAGCAAGCACACAACAATGTGCCAAAACAAATTCAGAACAACTTAAAAACCACATAGCAACACACATCGCGGTGGCAAGTTTTACGCAAACAAGCACCACACATATTTTTCAGAAAACATAAAAATGTAGTTTAAACTGTTTAAACCATTTATAAACATAATAAACTAGCTTACACTGCCAACAAAGTACAAATCCCCACAAATAAAGATGTTTTCTTTAATAGCTTTCTCTGCGTGCCTACAAATAAAACTTGCTTTTGTTAAAGTGGGTGCAGTGAAGATAGTAAACAAGTTAAAGCAGATTTTGCAAGACTTGATTTGAAATGCTCATAATTCTGAATGCCTTCTGTCTATTAACAGTTTACAAAGCTTTGGCTTAGAAACACAGCTGGAGAGGACGATTAAAAAGCCGAACAGCTGTCACAGAACATCTTTACTGCAGATATGTTAGTGATTATTTCCATTTTTTGGAAATATTTCTGACCTTCTGTAGTAAAGCACTATAAGCTCTCAGGCATTTTAGGCAAATAGGCCTTTCAGGCAAATAAATCAAACGTTTTTGGTACTGATTTCAAAAACATTCAATTTGACAAGATACGGCATCTGCAACAAATTTTATTTCTGTAATGGTTTTTTGAGTTAAAATGGACTGATTAAAGTGTGAAAAACAATCACTTCATACCAAAATGGAGTTAGGCCTGGATGAGAATGCTGTCAATATTGGTTATAGACATTGAACAGCTATTGGTTAACATTCACCAGCTGAAAAAGGAAGCTGTTTCAGAGCCTGACCAAGTTATTCAATTTTAATTCAAGATTTTTTCTTAATAGCGTGCACTGCTAAAATAATCCAAAATAAGACCAGGAACATGTGTGACTTATGTTGACTTAAACTGACACTCACACAGATGATGTCTGGTCACATACTGTATCTTAACAAACACTGATTGATCACTCAGCAACTGATTAATCACTAGTTAACGTCACTCAATTGATCTCCATCATCCAATCAGCTGTACTTTCACACAGACGCACACAAAAACACGTACACAATGTCTGGTTGCATTCCTAGAGCACTCCGTTTCAGATATGAAATGCCATTATTTTCCCAGAATACTACTTGGAAGAAATAATGAAAGCCTTGGTTTCCAAGAGAAGATCAAATTTCCTGTGTTTAAAGGACACGAACCAGAGTGCATCTGGCTCTTTCCTCTTCTGTGCTGAGCACAGGTCACTGAGGTCAGGTTAGGGTCATCGTCAGGAAGTGTGAGCACTGCTAATGGTGATGTATGTCTGTCGACAGCAATTATTGATCATGAACTTTGCCCTTTGCATCAGTGGAGCAGACAAATACATTCACTTCACTGCATCAGCACAACAACCGCTGCCATCTGAGGTCAGAATCTATGCCAATTTTGTTAATATTAATGTTTTTTAATAGAACAATCTATTTGTAATATCTTGGTTCTATTTTGGAACATCTCTATTTGACTACAGCTGCATTTCCTGCAAGGAAACAGCAGTGCTGTCAAAGCAACAAAATATGCTCATTAATGCACTGGTTGAAAAGCCACAGAGACACATCTCTTCCTCTATCAGCTGTTCATCAACACACAATGTGGTTTTTATGCCTATGCAGTGTAGATGACATTCTGTATGCAAAAAGATGTAAGATCAATTGCAATTCAAAATGTAATATTACTATGATACCATTGTAGTGTTACATTTTGATTAAAATATTCTAATAATGGAAATTTAAAATGTAAATAATGAATTAGGTGATGCAAATTCATAATTCAATTAATTTTTTTTTAAAGTATAAAAGTTATAAAAAAAATAAAAAAAGTTTTAAAAGGTTTAAACAAATTTTGTAAATGTACAACAAAAAGCTGATGATGAAACATTGAGCTTCTTTTTTTTTTTTTTAAAAAAAAGCAAAAAAAAAATCATTTAATTTAGATGAGATTTTAAAATTGCCAGGTGTTTACATGCTTACCATGCAAGCACTGTAATTTAACTATATTTATTTTACTGTCATATCAGCGTTAAATGCTATTATTCATTGCAAAATAAAATAAAATAATTTGCTTTTGCACTTCCACAGCACAGGACCAGCCTTTCATTACCCCTCAACATACCTGAACTCCTGCACCTTGACAAGAGGAAACTATTTTCTTCTGTCAGTGCAGCACAAAATGCAAAGCATTTGACCAGATTCAAACACACAAACTTGTTCTGATTCTTCAAGCGTAAGGTGTGTCTTGAGTAAACTTTCAGAGAGAAAACATACAGCCGTGTCCTTTCTGAGGGATTTCTCACACCCTTACACTGTCAGGTATAGAGACGGGTGTGGGAAATGGGTGTGCCTGATGACAGGATGTGCATCACGACCCATGGGCCTATGGGAAAGTGTTGACCACACATTAGAGGGTTATTCCACCACCCACCACTGACCTTCCCCTAGATTATCCCAGAACAACCTCCCCACTCCTTTCAAAATACTGGAAAAAAGTGAAGAAATATCACCGTTCCCTTTGGCCCAAAACCTCTTATGATGGAATGGATAAAAGCTTGGATAAATCAGAATTGGAAAAGTATAAAGGTTACTAAAGGCCAGAAGAAATCACTCATCTCATTTACACAAGAGTCATATCAACACACCCACTCATTACACAGCAAAAAAACCTCTTTTGCAGCCATAAAAGAAGGGATATCCTGTTTCCTCAAAATAGAAACAAGCACAAAGTCACTGTCCAAACAGACAAAGTCAAATTCTAACAGAAAAACGTGCCAGAAAGATCCTGAAAACGCAGCAGCCAGTCCAAACCGGTGAAAGTGTCCTGTCCTCTTTATATGATATGATCCAAATCTAATCCAAAGCAGTCTGAGCTTTACATTCAAATAAACCCCACCTTTTTTCCTACAAGTCAAAGGTCTAATGTTTTATGGACAATATAGCCAATGTTTTGGTCCATGAAGGAAACATTTTTTCATTATAGGTGTGTCACACACACAGGCGGATGAATTCAAGGTGTGACAACTCAGAACCTCGCCCTTTAGAAACAACCTGTGATTTATTTAAACATATAGCTGTATATGACAGCCAGTGTTGACAAGCGCCATTTAACAATCAAGTCTGACAGCTAGTGGTAGCTAACATGGAAATAATTAAGCTAGAGACATGACCCAGCATTCCCTAACCCTACCACAACTATTATCGGCCTCATTAAATACAGCAGAAAGTGAATAAATAGTTAGTTTTTTCAAAAACAGTTCTGGCAAGAATGGCGGCACAAACAGTCTTGCTTTTGTCCGTAGTCGAGGGGATGAAGCTGAGAGCTCTGTGGCCTTTCTTCCACGCCGCAGGATAAATGTAGTCAGTTTTCCCCACCATTATTGCTCTAATGACCGCCCCTAAGGGCTTCTAGTCATTGCCAAACCTGAAGAAGCATACTGGTTCACCCTGGTAACAAAAAGGGCAAAAAAATTCCCCCTGCCACTGGCTACTGTTTGGAAACACCCTACCGCATGTGCCGGCACCAACCCAGAGCCAATTAGAGACCTTCAGACTTGATTGCATTTTCAGCCTCAGCGGTCTTGTTGAGAACTTGCATCTCCACTTAAGCTAAACCCACATTTGCACACATTTCACGGCCCACTGAAATGTTTAGTTAATGCTGGCAGGTCGCAGGCATTCCCTTCTGCAAAGCTACCTAGCGCGCCCTCAGTTCTCGAATACAATGACCTCCAAAACATCTTTGTTTCAATCCCCAAGCGTATTAATTGTCTTCCTGGTGCAAGTGGAGTTCAAGGCTACACCGTTTCTGCTGCTTCGGTAAACTACTCGAGCCTCTGATGTGGATTCAAAGGACAATGACTGTTGGCCGCCACCTTCTCCATCTGCTGAATCCATTACTTAAAACCCACTTCGTAACTACATCACGCTTCCCCATGCGTCACTGAGGCTAAAGGACAGGGGTTTTCTAACTGGATAAAAATAGTGCAGAAATAAAATAAAACAAAATAAAATAAAATATCTCAGCTGCCCTAACAATGGATCAAAAAAGTGAAAAGAAATAGAAATAAAGAGGCTAAAAAAATTTAAAAACCTCACTTACAGCTGCTCCCACAGAAAATAAAATAAAATCTCAGTCTCAGCTGCCCTAACAAAAAAAAAAAAAAAGGGGATAAATATAAAATAAAATAAAATAAAATAAACAGTATCAATGGATCTTTATGTAATGTGTCTCTGAGGGTTTTTGGCATCAGAAAGCTTGAAAACCCCTGGCTTAGGATAATAATTCAGTATTAAATGACTACTTATTTTTAGAGATGTTCCAATACCCTTTTTCTCTTCCCGATACCGATTCCGATACCTAGGCTCAGGGTATCGGCCGATACCGAGTACTGATCCGATACCTGGGTGTGTATCTGGTTATACAGCTGTATGTACTACTAGCCCTGTATGAATTGATACAATTATCTTATTGTGTGCTTCATACATATATACACATGGTGAAGCACATCTATCTATCTCTCTCTCTATCTAGACAGATAGATAGATAATCTGGCGAGTAAACAAAAAATATAATATATAATGTTTGGAAAATGGCACATCTTTTTAAATATCTAAAAGTACACTCTCAGTCAGTCAGTCAGTCAAGCATTATAATAAATATATTATGATAATCAAGTATTATTTAATGATAGAACTTTAGCAATTAGAATTAAAACTTGGTAACCATGTATGAATGCATATTAGTCATTTTAACTGAACTTAGGACTGGTGGTGGTGCTTTTTTGGTCATTCAGTGTTTCTGTAAAAATGGGGGAAAAAACTATCAATAATACTGATAAGATAATAATCATACAATGAATTCTACTAAGAACAATATAAAAGGCACTAAGGATTAATGAGCTGCTGGATTCATGAATATTAATCACGTTGTCTGCATTGGCTCGAACTGATTTGCTGAAATCAAAACGGGGACGATAATAGGTGAGCACTAGCCAAAGAGATTGTCGTTTGCGCGTTAGCTCCGCCTACTGCTGGAGAACCCGGCAGTTAAGCTGAAGAATTCCAAAGGAACTCCGTTATTTTGACAGGAAAATACAACAAAGAATATTGTTTACATACCATGCAGAATTGACGCGCTACATGTAAGACTCTCTCGCTCCCTCTCTCTCTGCGTGTGAAAAAGCGACGGCGAGTCGTGCGCTTCACACTAGAGCTTACGCTACGTCAAATACAGGTGCGCTGCGCATTCATTCAGATGATCTGAAAAATAGATCGCTTGACGGAGAGTGAAACTCTGAAGCGCTCAATCAGAGTGTTCGGCGAGTGACAATATATCTGTGCTTAACTTATACATAGCCTCCAACTCACACACTGGCGAGTAAAATCTGATTATTTATTAGCCAGTGGCTAATATTAGACATCATTTAGTCGCCCAGGGAGAAGATTTAGTCGCATATGCGAGTGATTTACTGATTTAATGTGCTAGCACGTTTGTATTTCTTCTTCGCTGCTCTAAATAGTGGTTGCTTGTGGCAACACGGCACAGCTTCCTGTGTTTGCATTCTGAGCAGCGAAGAAGAATTGATTTCCGATTTGCAGCGTTAAGCAAAGCTAGCGCGCATAACTATAGGTCTTGTTTAATAAAATGGTATCGGATCAGTACGGGTTCAAGTACTCGTCGATACCGATGCCAGAATTTTTTGTGGTATCGGTGGAATTTCCGATACTAGTATCGGAATCGGAACAACCCTACTTATTTTTTACAAAAGTAAAAATGAATGGTTTCATGGTTGAATTGTATAAAATATAACTATCAATACTACATGCTCTGAAAACTTATATGTTCTACACCTGTCCTGTGTAAATATTAGATTGGCCCTTGCCATTTTTGCCATATTTGGAAATGGCTTTGGATTTTGTTTATCTACACTGGCACCATTCCACTCTCCGTCAAGCTCAAAGTCTACATACTGTATCTGGGAATACTTATACGGCAAGGAACCTTCATGAATACCAGTCAAACTGCACCGTCAAAGGCAGACATTTAGTTGATCTCCATTAAGGAATGTTAGCTCTTGCGTCAGTTGTAGATTGCAACAGCATGCCATGAGCCGTGACAATGCTTGATACTACCGGAACCTGTAAAAAGGAAGGACTGGTTCAATGGTATGTGTGTCCCCCGCCAATCCTGAGAGCCCCCTACCAATGCTTGTTGGAGCACTGGGGTCCCAAAAAAGACTGTAACATGAATAACATGAGATCAGAGCATTGTCAGAGTTTTATCCAGGAGAGAATGGCAAATTTAAACAGCTACACTGGGCTTTTGTTCCACTACACTGGACAGAGCTGGGATAGGCCTCCCAGAACACCTCCTTTATCCGAGTCACACAAACCCTGAGGCACATCTCCACACAGTCGACTAATTCTGCAGGCTTGTGCAGTGCAGTACAAGTCAAACACCACCTGACGAAGAAGAGGCTGGCACCAGCACTAAACGACAATCAAGACACCACTGATAAAACAGATGGAAAGGAAAACAAACAGAGGGTGTCTTTACAATGACAATATATAAAGTTTGCTCATAATGAAACTGAAATGAGTGAAATGAAAATATGGCTCATATTTAACCACTAAATCAAAAGAAAAAAAATATTGTATTTGCATTAATTTTATTATTTTTAAGCCCTTTTTCTTATAAATTAATAAATAAATATCAACATTGTAATTGTAATGTATAAATTCTAATATAGAATATTAAAAAAAACATCATGGATAATATTAAATTCTAATATGAAATAAATAAAAATGTATTTAAATTAATTAAAATATCATCATTGCATTATGCTGTATAAATCAATGTTTGTTTGTTTATTTATTTATTTATGTTTTAACGCTTTATCAGCAACAATGGCTATATTCATGGCAACATTAACAGTATCGTTTCAATACATCATTTACAATAATATACCATTTGCTTGAGAAACAATCACTATACAAAAACTATACAAAAAGTAACAACAACAGTGCTAATAAAATCATATAAAATATTTCAATAGAATCAACAAAAATTCTAAAATTCAGGAGAGACTCACCAATGATTATATCAGATTTCATTTAATATAATCATTGGTGATTTATACAGCATAATGCAATAATATTCTAATATATAATATTTTAGAATATATTGTTTTTATAATAAAGTATCATAATAATTTAGTATAATATATATTTTAAAATACAATATCTCCCCCCTCCACTATTATATTGTTTTACAAAAAAAAAATAAAACGAATTAGAAAAATTAGAATATTGTAACTGTATTGTAGAAATTGTAATTTGTATAATGTTATTAAAAGCCATCATGGATTACTGATCATGGATATTATTATATTAAATTATATTATATTACTTTAATTTTTTATTCTATTATAGTAATGAGAAAGAGATTTTTTGCATTAATGTAATGAAATTCAGGGGGAAATTGTGCTTAACTGAAAATATCACAATGCAAAATCTTTTAAAGTTACCTAGGGCAGATGTGGCAAATAGATCATATCAAACTGGGAAAAAAAATAAAAAATACAATAAAAGGTGTACAGCATAGCACTTTAGACAAATTAGAGACATCCTTCACAGTGTTTCAAAGACATCTCTGTTGCCATGGATACAACAGAGAGGTTGTCATGGGCTTGAGGGTTTTGGGTGTTGTCTTCAAACTTGAAACAAGATTATGGTTTCTCTATCTTATCAAAGCAACAAGAGCATGTGATAATCAGACCAGAATATCCTAACCGACTCGTCCTTCTCTTACTTTCAATTCTGTACACACAGCAAAACTAAAACAGCTCCAAACCCCACAAAAGCAGACATATTACGTGTCTTTCTATTTACAACATATTTCATCATACATTATGCGCTCGGGAGACAGAAACTACACATAAACACCACTTAAAAACTAAAAAAAAAAAACACTTAACCAGATTAGCTCAGAGGCAGAGCCCATGGGAGGGTGGAGCCTTGCGTCTGGTATCGGTTGCACTCTGAAAGAAGTCCCGGTATCAAGTCTTGGCGCTACTTTGGCATTCTCTAGCACTGAGATACTGCAGATGTGTCAATGTGACCCCACCTCAGTAATTAAAGACATCTCCTACACGTCTAATGTCAGCATCTCTACCAGCCTACCCAATTAGGCAAAACAAACTCTCGTTGCTGTGCACGACACACGCACACACACAAACACACACACCCTTCACGTAAACTATCAACCCTCTCCCAAAAAAAAGACCAAGGGCTGGGACTGCAGGCATGCAATTCTGGGCCATGCTGGAGGGATTTGGCTTATCGCCCAGCATGTTAAGCACTAGAGGTGTGACTAAACAAGAGACGCTGAACACTGCACGTTGCAACAAATTAATAAGGTCAAACGGCCCTGGATGAGCAGTCGAGGATATAAAGGAATGTGGCAATGATTTTCGATGCGAACGAACCTACATTACATCCATGAGCAAGCAGCAATTTCGGTTAGATTAGAGATGCTTCTTTGCTTTAATACTTACTGTCGCTGCAAGTCTGTGCTTGTGAGCTTGATCATAGAAGAATGCTATAACTACTTGTTATTGCAATAATTTAAAATGTTGAGGTGGATTGCATGCAGGCGTTACCAAATGCATAATTGTTCTCCTTTGAGTGAAATTAATGACAAAGGAGAAAATATTATCACACATATCCCAGGAGGATTATTTCAATCATTCAAACCATCAGGAAACAGACCCCACACAGCTTCAGTATCAGTCTATGATCTTTGTGGTGAAGCTACGGCATGTAAAAGACCCCATGAAATTGCTTGACAAGCAGTCTTTCTTGCCAAATTGACATATTTCCTTTTGAAGGAAGGAAGCTTGAATCAGAGAGAAGATTTAAAGTAATAATTAACCCAGAAATGAAATTTTGCTGAAAGTTCACTCACCCTCAGGTCATCCAAGATGTAGATAAGTTTGTTTCTTCATTGGAACAGATTTAGCATTACATCACTTGCTCACCAATGGATCCTCTGCAGTGAATGGGTGCCGTCAGTATGAGAATATTTTAGCCAGAAGCAACAGTTTAAAGTTAAAACACCTTAATAATGGATTTGTTTCTTACAAACACACAGCTTTTCGCTTCACAAGACAATAACTGATGGACTGAAATTGTGTGGATTATTGTGATGTTTTTATCAGCTGTTCTGACGGCACCCATTCACTGCAGAGGATCTACTTGTGAGCGAATGATGTAATGCATAATTTCTCCAAATTTGTTCTGATGAAGAAACAAATTCATCTACATCTTGAATGGACCGATGTTGAATAAATACAGCAAATTTTAATTTTTGGGTAAACAATTCCTTTTACTGGACAAAAACTTGGACAGTAGTAATATTTTTGCTCCTTTTTCCAAAAAAGAAAGACAAAGTTTAGATGCATGCATCTACTAAATGAGAACACAAACATATTACTACATGACCTCAGATCTATAAGTCCAAATGCCATAAAATGCATAAGGTCTTCATGGATCAGATCATAATCCAAAGAATACCATGGCCTCAGTTTTGTCTTCAACAACCACAGTATCAACCCAGGAGAAAAACTACAACAAATGCGCCAAAAACCAATGCATACTCCATCAAGACCACAAGTTGTGCTCCACTGCACTAAACTTAGTGTATACTTCAGTTGTGAATAAACACCATCTTGCTCCTGATATTTTAGGTTTCACTTCGTAAAACATTTCATTATCAAAACACAACTTGCATCAAAAGAAACAGTTTTTTTCAATAAGCATTTCTACTGCCGTGCAAGAAAAGTAGATCTTCATTTGGTTACTCATTAACTTCCCTTTGTCCTTCATGAACTGCAGTAAAACATCTGGTAAAACAGTGACAACTACTGTCTGAATTAAACTGAAGTAATTCTAGCATGTAAATGAGTTTTAAATGGCAACACTGTATCAAACTGTCATGAGTTGGTAAGTAGACTAAAGAAAAACGCTATGAAGTGTAGTTTCTGAAGTGAACTGTATCAAAGTGACGAAATAAATCACAAACAGACAGGGTTTCGACACAAACAAACGTATCGAAAACGAAAACAAATGTGTTTCATTTGTTTTATAAATTAGACGAGAATCATTCGCCCATTGAACCGCCGATTTTGCATGCATCTCTATGTCCCACCCTTTAAAGCCAAATCACTTCAAAAGAAGTCCAAAGTCGGCTGTATTTATACAATTTGTTTTTCTGGACGTGTCATGTAGCTGTCAGTTTGAGGTCTGAGATTGAGAAGTTACCTTGTAAACAGTCCCATCCTCCCCGCGAACGCTCTGGGCTCGTGCGCTCTCATTCCTCTGTGCAACAATACAGCGCGATCCGACAGGCAGGTGACGTCATCCCTTTTAGGCTTGGGGCTTGACGTCAGTGCGCATGCGCAAATGTTGGGGCGCATGTTTATATGGGAAATGTAGTTAGAAAACGAGGATGAGCGAAAGCTGTTTGGACATTTAAACCACAACGAAAAAAATATTTATTGACATACAATTCCCATAGATAGATAAAAATAGACGGGCTATAAATTTTTATTATTATTATTATTTTAATTGTAAAATAAAAGATTAAAAGATCGATGAGTTCTCAAATCTTAAATTCTTTTCCATTCTGTAACATTGAATTACTATAATCATTTCTGTTCTAATATGAACGCCTGGAAGTCCTCTCAGTGGTTGGTTTGAGTAGAAAAACACGAAATTAGCTCACAACAACACACAATTATGTGACCATTAACATAATGAACACTAATTAGCAAGCAAATCTTGCATTTTAGATCAATTTGCATTATTATATAGGGCTGGATGAATACATCCAGTTTCTTTTTCTGTCTTTCTTTCTTTCATTTATTACAGTTTAGAATTAAAACATATACATTCTAGAAAAATCATACAAAACAAACCAAAAAAAAAAGTATTTACACAATAAGATGTAAATTCTAATGCAGTTATCAGAAGCATGGTGTGCAATGAGTCAAGATGTAAACGTCATAATGCATAAAACAATACAAATGAAGAATATTCATTTTATTTTTTTATGCATGAAATAACAATTGAAGACTGATGTCCCATTAACAGACTTTCCCAAAACTCTTTGTATACATCACACGAGGCTCAATGTAGCACTCATTGCACTTAAAAGCAATTGAGGGAAGAGATCCATAGGATTTATTTAGGCAAAAGCAGGCCACAGACAGACTTACAGAGGATTATGGGAATGATTTTACATGGTGGGCTGTCTGGTGGAATTACAGACATGGCAGCAGCTGGTGATGGAGATTGGGCCATGGGGCCACACTAACCCATGATCAAATTCTAATTCCCAAAAACTACAGTACAATAGCAGAAATACTGCCTGCTCTAATTGTTTCCAGGAATCAATGTTAGTTAAAAAAAATTCGGACTCACCAGAGTTCCTCTCTAAACATGAGAGTCGATGCTTGATTATTATTTTTAATTATAGTGTTGTCTTATTGTTACTGTTATTTATTATTATTATTACTATATGTCCTGGTGACTGATTATTAGTGACTGAGTATTAACTTGCAAGTTTCATAAGAATATCTCATATTTCATAGAAATATTTTTGACTCGGCATGTTTAGCAAAGTCTACAAGTGTGCAGCCACCTTTAGAATTTTGTCTTTGAACTTCCACTTTTGCGGTTGCTATAGCAACACTGTTAAAGTGTAATTAGTTGGTGAAGTAGACTTAATTATTTTAGAGTTAACGAAAGTTATCAGGAGCACTGCAATGTCCAAAGTGGATGTCATAACCAATGTCAATAGACCGGCAGTCTGGCAAGATATTAAAAAAATCGGTTCATTAATTATGATGCTGTGGTAATACGAACGGAAGACAGAAGACAAGATTGTCATCATGATGTTTTGACTATGACAACCAGAATAAGAACACAACAATCCTCTGTTCTCACTTCTCTATGCAAACTTTCCACATCTTTTATTTTTATTTTTATTTAAACAAAAGTGTCATACTGTTTCTGTCTCCACTCCCTGCTACAACTGTACATAATCACTATCTCTCCTTCAGCTATTTTGGCAACAGATCTTTAGTCCTAAAAACTCACTAAGGACACGTAACTTGGCTTTCAACGTGCCTCATTGTCTTGGCAGTCAGTAAATGTCTTTTCAGAAGCCAAAGCTGTTCCTTTCACTTCAGCTCAGAGTCAGTACGCCAGACTAGAGCCGTCGTGGTTGGAAGGACAGTCTGTTTAATGTATAGAGAGGGCAGCACTTCTAAGGACTAGGCCGAGAGCATTAGAGGTGTGTAAATATTTAAGCAGCCCAGGTCTGCATATCGTTACTTGCACAGAAACTAATGGGAACAAGTCTACGCTCTCTATAAGCAGCTCAAAAACAAACTGCTCTTTCAAACTGCTCTTTCAAACTGCTTAAACCAGAAGGATTCAATCCAAATTCTGTCTGGATTACACGACTTATCTATATAACGCCTGTTTGACCATTAAACTAACACTGTAATTACTGATTCTGAGCATAATTCGTTACAAAATCCCTGTAAATTGCAACAAATTATACTGAGACATTTTGGATCAGCGTATTTTCTAAAGAAATCTCTTATGGTCACAAAGGCTGCATTTACTTGACAAAAAATACGGTAAAAAATATATTGTAAAATATAACTGTTTTCTGTTGTAATGTGTTTTAATATGTAATTTAATCCTGTGATGGCAATGGTGAATGTCCAGGCTGCTCTTTTCCATTCAATGAAAGTGAAAGGAGGCTGTTGAGCTCCAAAAATGATATAAAGCACAATAAAAGTATCTAAAAGTAATCTATACATTTTGTGCGCTATATTCTATGCCTTCCGAAGCCATTATGTTAAGAACAGACCAAAAAAAATGCAAGCGTTATTTGCTCGAAAAACTTTGCCTGTTCACATTGAAATAAGCTAGATCAAATCAGATTACACCAAGTTTGCCATTAACAAAGAGACATGCAAGAAAAAATGGCATCTGACATCAAACCTGGGTTTATATGCATCATCTTTTCCTGTGAATTTTTAGGCTGTGACATCATCCTTCACTTTCATTATATGGAAAAGAGCAGCCAGGATTTTCAGCTTTGGGGTCCACAAAAGAAATAAAATCATATGGGTTTGGAACGGCATTCATTCACTTAACTCCTCACAGAGAGCACAAAAATTCATTACTAAGGCATCAACTTCAAGCATTAACTTCCACTGCAGTATATCATTGCCGAGTGTATTTAACAACAAGCTAATCTTGCTGTTGTGTTTATTTCAACCCGAAATCAACCTTAAGAGTACAGATGAAAGGAGCCAGAAGTAGAGTAGATTATGGGCCCTCTGTGGGACTCAAAATCAATCTCATAGCTTTGATCTGCATTTAACCCTTAAGACTGAGAACTGTGAGAAGCTTAAACGCACTCTCATCGCAAAGCCGTTTACGTCTGTTTAATCTTGGAAACATTTATACCCACAAAGAGCTGGTTCCCTAAAAGGTTCTCTTATTCATGCTATTCAATAATGTATAACTAAACATTCTCATATAGCAGTCATTTCAAACAATCATCAATCAATGCAAAAAGAACGTTGCTCATGTCAGAAACAGAACAATATCTTAACCACAGTAAAGTATCTTGTATGCCGCCCGGCATTCCCAGTGCACCATAAAGCATTTCATGTAGCTACTACAATCACAGTCTTTGTTCTAACACAATTACCTGCCTTTTTCCAATCACATGACAAAGTACTTGGTAATTTCATCGCTATTAACATGGATCATGAAGTCCATTTACAGCAGCCTTAGGAAACAAAGCGGCTCCTGAGGTACAGCCGGCGGTTTGCATTCTACTGTTGCATGTGCAATTTTCTGTTGGTTCCAAAATCTGATATGGAAGCTTATTTCTGCCACGAAATAAAAAATGGTAATTGTGCCTTTTTATCTCACAAATATGACTTTTTGTCGCAATTCTGACTTTATCTCACAATTCTGACTTTTTTCTCATAATTGTTAGTTTACGTCTTGCATTTCTACTTTTTTTCTCTGAATTGAGACGCAACTCACAATTGCCAGAAAACTTGCCAGAGACAATGACAAGTTTATAACAAGCTTGTTTGCACTAATAAATTAAAAAGATAAACAAATCTCACAATTGAGAGTTTATATCTCACAGTTTAGACTTTTTTTTAACAATTCTGAGTTTGTATCTCACAATTATTCAGGCATTTTTTCACAGAGTTGCAAGTCTCGCAATTCCACTTTTTTTTCTCAGAAGTATGAGATATGAACGTGCAATTGCCAGAAAAAAGACAGCATTGTGAGAATTGTGAGAATTGTTTCCGCCAACAATTTTTTTTTTAAATTCTTGCAATATCTCACAAATCATACTTTTTTCACAATTCAGAGTTTATATATAAAGACAAGATATAAGATATAAGCTTAGAATGGCAAGAAAAAAAGTTTGAATTATGAGATAAGTCACAATTGTCTTATTTATTTATCTTAAATTCTATGGCTAAAATGAGTTTCATTAATCTGAAGATTTTGCACGTGCACAAGAAAGTTCTCAAGCGAACATGAGAAAGGTATTTTCTGCATGTCACTTTCACTTTTACACACAGGTAATAGTTTAATGTCTCTGCCTTAGATAATAAAATGTATGATTTTAAATTAATCTAATTTATTATGTAGCCACGTAATTATCATGCAAGATAGTTGATTCAAGTCCTTAAGATTTGATTTATGTTGCGATAATGACCAGATTACAGTTAATTTTTCGTTGCAGTTAAAAATTACATTTTAAAGTTACTACTGTCAAAACAACAGACATTAGCACCACCTGCTGGTTACAGGTGGTAAGTGACAAGAATCTGAGATTTAGATTCTCAAGGATTTTATTACACCATTTCACTAAAACAAGGTGTTACAGAAAATCTTAAGATTTTGTCTAGTTCTGGATGTTTGCTCAAAACAGACTTCTCTGATAGACAGATTGCTCTCAGCTGTTTGAAATACAGTAGATTATCCATATTATCTTTTGATTTATGTAACACAACATGTCAGCACAACTCAAAGCAGATGCTTTGACCATTTATCTCAGATGTGAGAATCTACAGATGTGGTCATTTCCGTATGACTGCCTGTAGATGCTGCAGCTGAGCCAGGTTCACGCTGCCACCCCCACACACGATCATTACCAGCGAGTCGAGCGGTTTAGGAAGGCGTCCCTCTTCCTGTAGCCTCTGGATGACACCGCTGTACACCGCAGCCAATGACGCTCCACAGGCCAACTCCACCAACACACGCTCCTCATCTGAATACAGTACACAGAGATCAACTGCAAAGCAAGCTTTGTTGTTATTGAGCTGTTTGATGGCCTTAATCACAGTGATGAACTTACCCAGGAACAATTCCACTGCCTCCAGGGCCTGTAGATCTGTCACCACCTCTGAAATGACATTTGGCCGTTTGCTGTACTCAAACGCTTGCTGGCATGCCGTTTTTGCTCCCAAACACGTTGCTTCACTAGCAAGCAGAGATATGCAGAAACATTCAAACATTTAGTGCCAACTGTTCATGGATTCAAGACGATTTCTTAATTCGTACCTTGTAATGTCAGGCAGTGTAACCAGATCTCTGGCTTTCTGAGCAACATTGAGACAGTCAGCACCCACGGTCTCCATACACAGGACAGGCACATCTCCCCAGCCCACCTCATCCAGACCTTCTATTATCCCACAAAACAGACCTCCACCTCCTACGGACACCACTATAGCTCCAGGTTTGGATGGCAATGAGGCCTTGAGTTCATGCACAATACTGGAATGACCTTTCCTAAAAGATTTGAACAGCTTTTAATTTATTGTGAAGCCCAAAACCATGAAAGAAATTTAAGGTGGTACAGTTTTAAGGTGCTATATCTACAAACTCACCAGACTAGAGGATGGTTGAACGGGTGTATTACGGTAAGACCTTCACTTTCAGCCAAACGTAGGGCCTCAGCATTTGCATCATCCCATACCTACAATATCAGATAAAGATCTGTCATGTATATGGTATAGACCCAGATAAGATAACGTAACTGCGTCGTATCTAGAATAAAGGCATTTAGGATAACTGTGGTGGTACTTTGCTCTTGCCTTGCCCACAACTTTGACCGTAGCACCCTGGTCCTTAAGTTTCTGAGCTACCAGTTGGGGAGTCGACGAGGGCAAAACAATGGTGGCTGGCAGGTTGAGTTTTCTTGCTGCATATGCTGTGGCCATACCAGCATTACCACCTATACACACAAACACAGTAAGAAAAATTGTAATTTTAATCCCAGAATGTTGTTAAACACACTGAATAATTTGATTGGTCCATGTTAAACTAGTGGAGTGTGAAAATTGCATTTTAGATTTGTCTAAAGGGCCCCACGGTCAAAAGATCCTGTACTTAAGAAACATTTAATGGAAATACAATTAAACGTTTACCATTTCACTCACTTGAAGAACAAATGACACCTTTTGACTTGTTTGAACTTGCAACCTTATAAAGGAATAAAAATACATTTGAATGTGAATTTTAATATGAAATTGTTCATTTAATGTGCGCTAGATGGCAGTGCGAACGCACAATATACTGTACTGGCGATAAACGTTTGTTTTGTTAAAGCTTGATTTAATAATTGATACAATAAACAATCCTTGGTAATTTTGAAATGCAACTTAACGCGTTACAACATTTAGGAGCTATATATGTTTAGTCAAAAAATAATTATGGTTCTTCATTCATTTTAAGAAACGCAGCAATATTTTTCCTCACATTTTGACACATGTATCCTATTCCACGGATTTTGAAGGAACCGGTGGGTTGTGAGCTCTCCATCTTCAGATACACGGTGGTCCCGATCCGCGTAGACATGCCGGTGCTTTCGATAAGTGGGGTGACGACATGAAATCCATTTTGCTTTGACATTTTCCCCAAAATTTCTGAAATGCATACAGTTGGTAAGGAAATGTGGACAACAGTATCCGGTCACGGTGGGTAATGCACTAAGCGCACAAAGAATTTCAAGTTTTTTATAGGTTTCCCGTGTTTTAAAGTAACGTTAGGTTACCTCAGGTTTTATTTTATCTTAGGCAATCATATTCCGTTAAAACATAAAATATACAGACAAGCCGTTTCATAGTCTACTCACCTTTTACGTTGCGGTGTCTATATGACTCTTTTCGAATATTGCCTGGAAGTTCAGAGTTCATTTAATGACAATAAAGTAACCGAGCACTAATGAACTAATGTCCAAGACCGTTAGATAATACATGACAGCTTGCAAAATTATGTAATGTAGGTTAAACTAGGGTAAGTTACTCATTCATGAGACAAAGTGCGCAATGATATCCTGAAAGTGAGAAACGTATGAATAAAAGACAGGCTAAAACATTAAATACCATATGGACATTTTTGTGAACCTACACAACTCACTTTGAAGGTTATGATAAGCATTTATTTTCAAGCTAAAATTAACCAAAATAAAACTTATATAAATAAAATAAAAGTTAAGTAATACAGTACACATTAAAACATTTAAAGATTTTCATGTAACGAACTTCACAACAAGGCATCAGTATTGTGTTTATTAATAATTGTCAATGTGAATTTTTAATCTGTGCAGTACACAGCATATTCCTGTACAGAACACAGAATGTGAAAAATCCAGTCAATACAACATGTGACTTTGTCCCAATGTGGAAATTTTATTGTGCACATGACACGTTGCATAAATGGCTCTTGTATGGCTGCACAAACACTAGGCAGACCCTGCCTGTTTTGACAACCATATAAGCCTATATCAAGCTGTTTAAAGAATTTATTTTATTTCAATTAAATAAACATCCCTTAAAGAGGGAAAAGATCATGTAGCATAAAAAAAATAAAGCCTGACTTAAATTAAGCATAGGAATATAGGTTTGTGATATATTGTCAATATCCCCTGTTTGATGGAAAACTGCCACTGCATTAGTTTTTATGGCATCAGTTTTCCCCATCCTTTTAAAACTCAGTTCCTCATAGACGACTACACATTTTCACCTCCTCAAGCCACATAATCCTCCATACATAAACATATACATGTTTCCAGACCAGGCCACTTCCTTATTATCCATCAGTAGCTTGACCAGCCTCAAGGCCTCTTCTAAACACTTTCCAGCAACTTCCTTCCTTTCCCCTGAATCAGCAACTTCCTAACCGTGGAAAACGAAACATCAGTCCCTTCGGTTTCCTTTTTGCCTGATAAAAACCACAAAGCACGAAACACTGGAATCCAAGACTGCATTCTCTGTCACCACCTCTTATTATCACATCCACGTCCCATTCTGACGGTCACATCCCACACTGAAACACTCATACACGCACATATACTCAGGAGGTTTGCACAGTGGATGAGGATAGAAAAGCTAACATGTTCCTCAACAGAGATATGGCTAAGAGGGACACTGCAAAAACAACACATCATAGTGACGATTAAAATCTGGGATGCAAACAGAAGACCACTGAATTCCCCACTGTTGGGTAAATCCATCTTGTCCGACGCCAGACGTGTTCCATCATCTTGCCACCCCTGTGGGCTCTGTGTTGTGGTGACGGCAAAGACAGGGCAGAGCGCCATCCCGCAGCTTCATGCCAAGTGCTGTTATAGGAGCTTGCGCTGTCTCTTCTGGCCACCTATGCCAGGGAACGCTGCCTGGGTTTGATTCTTGGGTACAGCTACAATGACAACAGATTACAGATTTACAGGGTTTAATATTTCTCAATTAAATTTTAACAAAATATTTTAATGCACAACAGTGCCGTCTAAAAATAAATGTGCCTATACAGATATCCTACCCCTAACAAGTTGCGTGGTACGTAGCCTTCCTTGTCATTAAGTCTGGCCCACCACCACTCTGTCTCGCTGTCATCCCTTCGGCTCATGATTGTGAGAGCATCGCCCTCATGGAAGGACAGCTCATCTGCACTCTGAGCTTCATAGTCCCACAGGGCATATACTGTCCCTTTATTCATTACACCCAGTTTCTCCTGGACACCTGGAAGGGAAACAAAGCAGAGTAGGTTTTCAGAATCATTTACAGCCATTATTCGAGAAACACACCCTTAACAATAAAATAACAACACCAGTGATTGCTATTGACATTACCATATAGAAACTGAGAGCACTGGACATAACCCTCCTCCATCTCTTCGCACTTGTCTGCTGCAGTCTCCACATCACTGATAGTGGTGGCAAAAATGGCAGCTCCAGACTCCACCAGCAACTTGCAAAGATGAACATTGTTGCATGACGCTGCACAGTGCAGGGGCGTCCTGATCACATGTGAGAAAGAGTTAAAGGGGGGAGGGGTACAATTCTGTTTCATGCATTCAGAGTTGTTTACACTGTTAAAGAGTTGGATTCTCATGCTAAGCATGGCCAAAGTTTCAAAAAACGATTTGAAAGTATGAGTTTGGAGATGAGATTTGGAGTATTTCTGTGCCAAAAATCTTACTTCCGGATTCGTACAAGTTTCGGAAAGTTTTTTTCAATCATGGCTCTTGCTGACGTAAATGACGGTGGAACTCCTTATATGGGCATTTCTCCCGGAAGAGCGCGCCCGTGCACACATCGACCAGCGCGAGAGCGAGAACATGCCCATCAACGCGCATCATTCGGCTGCACTGCACGGTACTTGCTCGGGAAGAATGTCTCTAAAGAAGTGTGTTTTTGTGAGGGAAAGATAACCTTGTTCAGCTTCCCGAAGAACCCAGCGTTACGTAAACAGTGGATGCAGTGGATGCAGTTTGTTTTTCCGGGGCAGCAATGGAGTTTTGCAAGTGTGTTTGTTCACGAACGTTTTATAAACAAGGCCCAGTTCGATGCTGGATTTGCACATCGTTTGATACTGAAAGATGGAGCGGTCCCAGCTATAAAAGATCCCGGTCATAATTCAGAACTGCAGATGGTGAGTGAAACGGCATCAAATGTCTGTGTTTTGTTTTCAATCGGCGCTCAAGTGCTCGTTACTCTTTAGCTCCGCCCACGGCGCACCTCCAGGAGCTCGGCTTTTTTTGGAGAGAATCGTAAAGCCTTATCTTTCTTTTATAGATATGATCAAACTAAAAACTTTTTGGAGATATGAAGGATGCTGTACTACTCTATAGGTACTCAAGATTAACATGAGATTGGGTGAAACTGTGTGTGTTATGCGTCCTTTAACAACTGCGAACATCACTTGATAAGTAAGAATTGGTGTTATTCCCTAATGCAGACAAAAGTCAAGAGATAAACCATCAGACAAAAGTGATAGTCCTCACCATCCATCACTATCTGCTGCGTTGACATTGACCCCAAAGTCCAGCAGGAATTTCATAATATGGTGGTGACCTGCACATACTGCATTATGGAGAGGCGTGATACCTTCATCATTTGGAGTACTAGGATTGTTCACCTGAGGATGGAGACACAAGTTGAGGAGAAAAACTCCTACTGAATCCAGTTCAAGCATACAAAGTAAGTGTAAGTGGCGTATTGCAGCTGAATTATACCTCATAAATAATCCTTTGGACCAAATCAAACTCGCCCTCCAAAGATGCATCCAAAAGCAGTGCAAGAGGATTGAACTTGACCCTCAAGCCATGACCTGTCCTCTCAGAGCCAGGCTTCTTCAAGTTGGTGCGCTTGAGCTGTAATGTGAAAAATTCTATTAGCCTTCATATTTTGAAGAATAACGTCTTTTGAGCAAAAAAGTCAACAATGAATACATTCATATGCAGAGCAGAGTACTGTCTACAGGTGCATCTCAATAAATTAGAATGTCGTGGAAAAGTTCATTTATTTCAGTAATTCAACTCAAATTGTAAAACTCGTGTTTTAAATAAATTCAGTGCACACAGACTGAAGTTGTTTAAGTCTTTGGTTCTTTTAACTTTGATGATTTAGGCTCACATTTAACAAAAACCCACCAATTCACTATCTCAAAAAATTAGAATACTTCATAAGACCAATAAAAAAAACATTTTTAGT
>JAFVLL020023594.1:0-14558 GCA_021397915.2 Tor tambroides
TTTTTTTTTGACTCAGTCATGAAATAGTCCTACATATGCACACGTTTGATAAACTAATCTTACTTTCTCAGTTGTAGCAGCTCTCGTCGTGTTTCGCTCTGCCACTGAATTTCAACAAGACGCGCAGAGAGGGAATAACTGCACAATATGTGCCATATGTTTAGGTCACTATCTACTGTACATAAAATACACGCTGTTAGAACTCCATTCGGTTAACAGACTTTACTGATATATAATATTTTGACAACTTAGTGTATGAAAATTACTTATTTTGTAGATAAATAATTCAAATAAAAAAGCTGGCGAGAAAAAAAAAATATCTAACCCCATTTGCTGGTCTAAAAAGGCAAAGATCGATTAGTAGTGTCATCAGCTAGTTTTCCCAGACTGACCTGCTAACTTACTCAAAGCACTTTAAAAACTAACTGACCAAACAGGGAGGCTAGCTAAAACCAGCAAGCTAGTGTACACTGTTTCCCCCCTCGATTAGGGCATCTGCTGAATCTTACAGAACTGTACGTTTTTCCACGGGAAAGAGCAAAAACTTCAATGCAATCTATCGTTTGACCTCAAATGAACGCCCATGCTAACCTGTAGATATGCTTTGAGCCATAACGCTCAGGAGAGTCAATAGCGACTCGACTGCTCCTGTTGATTGATGGTTGATAATCAAGAGCAACAGTGCCCTCTAGTGGTCGATCACGCGATTTTTTAAAACCAAAAAATATTGGTCATTTTGCCTTTTTTGCCAATAATAATAAGAATCATTATCATCATCATAAAAATGTTAAAATGATGATTCTAAATGTATTTGTAACATGAAGGGAAAATTTATCCAGAAATTAATTCACTCACCTTCATGTCATTCACAACCTATGTTTTTCATCTGTGGAAGGAGAAATAAAAAAATAAATAAAAATGCTACATTTTGCTTGTTAGGTTTTATATGTAATAAGTTATTTTGATATGCTGCATTGAATTCTAACTAAAGAATGGTACGTTTGAAACTGAAATGGAAAGAAATTCATACATATTAAGTGACTTAAGTGTGCACAACAAATACTTATATACCTAAAAAACTCAACTGGCTATTGTTGTCAACAAGTACCCATTTAAATCAGCTTCAAATAATTACGGCCGGCAGCCAAGGAAGTGATGTTTTCTTGCCAGCGTAGCTTGTAGGCCTCAAATTGTGTTTCATTTCCATTCCAGACATCAAAGCGAAATTAGGAAATAATTAGGAAAATAATCAAGACAACCCCAAATCTGTAGTGCAAAACATTGAAGACGATTTTATTTTTGTCATTCACAGTTAACACAAGCAACTGCTTTAAGAACCTTTTCCAACCGACCCTGCCTTTCCTCCCCCAACAAACCCTAGAACTTTCATCTCCAGCAAAGGAGGTAGAATTCAAAAGCTCCTTTCATTCCAAGCTGATTGTACCTTGTATCTTAAGTCAAGTCATAGTTCCTGTTGTTGGCGTTAAAAGAGGATTGTTGTACATGCTCTAGATAGCAAGGCAGAAGGAACAGCAGAGACTTCAAGGGGACAACAGGATTTGGGAAAAATTTGAGTATGACCACCGCATCCGCAATTTCTAAATAACGTTTGACTATCAACATGGCCATTTTGTGGAAATTCAGAGATATTTTACACCGTCTACTTGGCATCGTACAGCTCTCATCACTACAGTCCGCATACTTTAAGCTTGACAAAATCAAGTCTTATATTTACCCCTCAAACTGATATGTGGTAGTATAAGAATAGATGTGCTTGAATAATAGAACAAAAAATAGTACATGTAAGGTCTACAGAATACCGTCACTGTCTTATTGGGTATTTGGCACTCAGAAAGCAAACTTAGTAATAATATCCTCGAACATCTGCAGTGCGCTGAAGTGAGAGGGTAAAAGACAGATCATCCATACAATTATCAGTTACCTACTGAGTTCTGAGCGAATATGATGACTGAGCTTGAGACTGAAGTTTAGTATCGTCAAAGCGAATTACTTGACTGATGTCGGACTTATTTATTATTAAGATAAGGCTTCAAAATGGCCACTAGATCATCTAGATTTTACTTATAGAGATTACAGAAGGATAGGATTCATTGGTATGACTAGTCCTGGGTTATGATCACGAATCTATGGCCGTTGTTGGTTTACGTTGCTTTATACTTTTTAAAAGCACTGGTAATACTTGAAAAGCTAAAAAGAAGAGGACGAAAAAATAAATACTTTAAAAAATATATTAAAAACATGTCAACCCTTCCTCATTGTGGCTGTATCATTTCTCGGATCCAGGTTTAGTCTAGTCCAAGACTGTAACGAATTTTCCGTAATCAGTAACAACTTACAGTGCAATTTAACCCAGAATCAATCAGGCCATCACTTTCAACACACAAACTGACAGATATTTTACACACACACACACACACAGAAACATAGTAAAGAAAACATGATTTGAGCATATGAAAATGCACTTGACATGTCTGAAAGGTAAAACCTGATGGTTTTAAAGAAACACTGACTTCCTGCTTGGCGCAAGACAACCATCCAAATGACCATCCGCCTCCTGGCATCCAAGCACGCACTTCAGCTCTGTGCGGGTGAGCTGCGAGCGTGTAAGCATTGTACCATTACTACAAATGAATCAACTTATATTGCTTCTAACAGCCTAAATGCAAAGCTTCCACGTGCTGCAACAGTTACTTGGTTAAAGGGAGCGGATAAATTAGCAAAAAGCAACAAATAAAAGATACAGCGGTGACATTTCTGATGAACAACGCAGTGGGGTTACTAAAAGACATTTTGTGACCACTTCTATACTTCTTGTTTTAGTCCATTCCTTCCAATTGTCCCATCTTAGTGAGGGTTTTACTGATTTATTAGCTCCAAATCCTGTTGTCGGCTTGTGGAAATGGGACAGATAATACTGAAAATTGAAAGAGTCTTGCCTTACGCTCTAATAATCTAAATTCGCACCTCTCTCCATCCTCTACCTCCCCCTCTTTTACCATTTTTCCATAACTTTAGCTGTGCTCTTGATGACTTTCGTTATAGTCCATGATCCTTAACGGTTGCTGCCTGGGCCTCTCTGGGCATCTTGAGCCAAACATGTCTCGGTTTTTGGCTCTCTGAGCATCAGGTTGGGTTTCTTTAGCAGATGTGATGAGTGTGAAGCTCTGCGCAGCGGTGGAGCTGGATGTACTCTTTGCTGTTGGCTCCACGCAGAGCTCAGTTTTCAGGGCCTGTGATAGTCCAGTGAGACGTGGAGGCGGGGCTTCGTCCTCATCACACTGGCTCTCGCTTTTGTTGCGAAATAGCTCTCTTGCACGCATACCCAGAAAGCTCTTGGTGCTGGGGTAGGAGCCTACAGTGAATGGGGTGTCAGAAGGGACCAAAGGCCCTGGGGGTCCTAGTGGGGAATGAGGACGGTGAGGGGGTGGTTCCACTAGGACAGGTGGGGGAGTGTCTCGATTGCCGTTTACAGAGTTGGCCGGGGAAGAGCTGGCCTTGGGCTGCGCAGGCGATAAAGTGCTGCCATTGCCACGCGGAGACTGAGGTGACATGCCGTCTTCTTTGATGGCTGTTTTTACTGCGCCATCCACCACTATGACACTGTGACACCAGAAAGAACCAGAAAAAAAGTCACAGTTGTAAGAAATGTATGTAAAAGAGACAGAGACAGAGACAGAGAGAGAGAGAGAGAGAGAGAGAGAAAGCAAGAGAATGCTCAATAATTATGTAACCCACAAACAGACCCATTTATAACAGGACACAAAAACAGGGAACAAATCGGTGTCCTATTATTTTTTCGTTTTAAGGAATTAAGGCAAAAAGGCAAACTTATTTGGAGAGAGAATTATTAGATGTTAGTCAGATAGCAACTACATAACAAAATTAACACAACCTGAAAAACAGCTATTTTAAAAGCATCATATATTTGAATGACAGCTTCATTTAAGCTAAATCATTCACAGCACCTGTCAAAACATAAAATTTAAATTCATTCATTTAAAAATCATAATGTTTCCAAACTTTTGACAAGTACATGGGTCAAAGACATTTAAATGTCCACATCAAAAGAAATCTTCCAAAAGTGATATATATATATATATATACAGAAAGCACATGAAATACAAGTATATTAAAGAAAAAGTGAGCATACTAAATTTTATTGCATTTTAAATGAGTAAAAAGTCTTGCTGACAAATGGCTAAAATGGCATATTGGCAAAGTTTAAAAACGTAAAATTACAAGTAGTATTTGGGGTCAAACTAATTAGTCTTTTAATATGTCAAACTGATTCTTGTGATAAATATGCCTGACAAGATTGTTACACTTAATGGAATTTTAGTGGCTGTTTTCTGTAAATCATGGTAAAAATGTATCATATTTATTTTTACACAGAAAAAAATCTAATTAAACAGGACACTTTCTAATGTATTGAAAAACAACAACAGCTCAAATCAAAGCTGTATTACACTTATTGTTTTGATGCTTGACAACCCTTTTTCATCTTTGACCAACACAAAAATGGCAAACCTCATATGTGACCCTGGACCACAAAACCAGTCTTAAGTCGCTGGGGTATATTTGTAGCAATAGCCAAAAATACATTGTTTGGGTCAAAATGATCGATTTTTCTTTTATGCCAAAAATCATTAGGATTTTAAGTAAAGATCATGCTCCATGAAGAAATTTTGTAAATTTCCTACTGTAAATATATTAAAACTTCATTTTAGATTAGTAATATGCATTGCTAAGAACTTCATTTGGACAAATTTAAAGGTGATTTTCTCAATATTTTGATTTTTTTGCACCCTCAGATTCCAGATTTTCAAATAGTTGTATCTCAGCCAAATATTGTCCTATCATAACAAACCATACATCAATGAAAAGATTATTTATTCAGCTTTCAGATGATGTATGAATCTCAATTTCGAAAAATTGACCTTTATGACTGGTTTTGTGGTCCAGGGTCACATATAAAGTAAAGTGTAAAATTAAATCACACGTAATATTTAATTACACATCCTGTGGTGGCCATAATGGAAAAAAAGAAAATTAAACCCAAAAAAAAATAAAAAAAAATGCAATTTTAAAATGTAAAAGTCTGACATGGTACCCTATTCATGGAAAGTGCCAACAGCACAAAGTGCATATCATGAAATCATACAAACACAGTAGTAGTAGCATGCTGAACAGTACCTTCAGTTTCAAATGACACTATAGTTATCAGTCCTACCTGGGCTCTGTGGAACTGCGGGGATCAGTGGTGCCCTCTGCTGGTAAGGCTAAAGCAGTGGCGGAGGAGTCTTCTGTTTCCAGCCTGCTGTAGAGCTGCAGAAGCTCAGTCTGCAGAGCTAGAGTTACCCGCCTCTGTGCCTGATATCTGCTATCAGAGGCCTGCAGTTCCCCTCTGAGTAAAAGGCAAATAAGAAAGATGTGAAATGATGACATTAAACAAGAAAGTATATTGTACAGAAAACTAAGGAGAAGCTTTGTCCATCAAAGTGTAAATAAATGCAAATACAAGTTACCAAAACAGATCATACTTAGCCTGAGCCTTGACATCTTCTAGAAACTTCTTCTGTTCTGCAATCAGGTGTTCTTTCTTAGTGAGTTGAGTCTCCAGCTCTGCCACTCTCTGCTGAGCACCATCCAGCTTTTGGCTCTGAAGTAACAGATTCTGCTTTAGACGCTCCGTCTCCTTCCCCCAGGATGTCTGCAGCATCTGCACCTCCTACGAGAGAGAAGGGGGCAAAGAAAGACAGGGATATAACATAAACTGCATTTATGGCAAAAATAAAAGAGACACTGGGTTTCTCGTTCCTTTGACTTGTACCTTGCTAGTATCTGGTCCAGCCTGTTGCAGTTCCTGAACACACAGTTTATGGGCTTCTCCTAGCAGCAGCAGCTGCTTATTTAGAAAACTCAACTGTTGCTGAATACTTTCACTCGATGACAACTGAAGAAAGAACAAATTAGGGGAAGATGATGATATACAAATCACAAAATCCTTAAAGGGACCATTCACTCCAAAATTACAAACGACCATTTGCTTCAGAAATAGACTAAAAGATATGGGACTGGCTCTTTTTGGAGCTGAAGAGACAGAGGGTGATTATTTTTACCTTGGCAGTGAGCTGGTTCAGCAGGTGTCCTGTGTGGCACACTTTGTTGTTCGCCTTCTGAAGCTCCGCCTCCATCTCACCTATTCGCTTCTGGCATTCTTGTAGTTTACTCTGATTGGTGGATCACAGGTGCATAATAAATGATCAAACTGATTCTAAACTGCAATGTTGTGGCCATCTCATTTACTATTATCAAATTATATACACCACGGCTTCAAGGTTTGAGCTTAAAAAAACGAATAAATTGATTGGCACCTGTAACTCCTGGTTTTTGGTGTAGTAGTCATCTCTGGCCTGTTGTAGTTGGCGTATTTGGCTGTGCAGGCGTGTAACTACAGTCTCTCGGTCGTCCCAGAGTTGCCGGTATCTCTGCTGCTCTACCTGCAGGCTCTCTCTCAAAGACATGATATCCACACTCTGCAGGTTCATCTGGTCCTTCTGTAGAAACAAACACATACATACAGTCAACTGCATTGGTTTTTGCTGCCCTCTAGTGGTCAACGTTTATATCAGGTAGCCTTGACTCAAACTGAATGTGGTCCCACAGATCATGACTCCATGGTTACCATGGCATTATTCTGCTCCTCAAGTGCGGTGGCATTGATGATGCGCCGAAGCAGACGTCGGTTGCGTACGGCATGCTGCTCTCGCTTGTAGCGCTCGTACAGGAGCTGGTTGTGTAGCAGAAGCAGCTGACTGCGCAGTGTGTGCAGCTCATCCAGAGGAGCAGAACCTGTGCATGAGACATTAAAGAAAGATTTCTATAGAACTCAAAAACTATACAAATTGTAAGAGCTTTTTCAGTCTTAAGCATTAAAGTGATTAAGTTTCATTTCCCCATTTTTTATTATTTTGCCAGCAAAGTGCATTTATCTTCACTGATGGCCATTCAAAGGTAGCAAAATATAAAATCAAAAATATTTCTTTTAAAGTAGATGTTTTACCATCAACATGAGCTGAATAATGACACTACTGTCTTAGAGCTCCTTCACAGCATAATTTGATTTTTTCATATTTGATAAAGTTTGGACAACTGAATCAGTTATTTTTCTGTTTATTAATGTGTAGCTGCTTTGAAACAATCTGTATTGTATTTAGCACTATATAATTGAAAAACAATCTCTTCATCATAGGTATATTTGTCATCTATCATTAATTTATTGCACAACCAAAAGTGTCTGTTAATATGGGTGTTACTAAAGTATGTATTAATGATCGTCAACATATAGGCGGTTCACCCTGAGGAGATTTTAAATGGAATCAATTACTTAACGTTCATACAAAAATGAAAATTCTGTCATCATTTAGTCAACTTCATGTCTTTCTTCTGTAGAACATAAAAGGTGGAATTTTGAGAAATGTCTCAATGTAACTGAATGGGGTGCGAAACTGTTGGATTACCAACATTCTTCAATATTTGCAGAAGTAAGAAAGTCATGTAGGTGGGAAAATAATGACAGAATGTTAATTTTTGGGCGCCCTATCCCTTTAATAATCCTTTAAATATGTATCCCCTTGCTTAAAACACAGTATTGTTTCTCTGTACTCTGAAAGATCTACTTTTCCACAAGTAGTGAATGTGTGCTCATGTAATGTTGTTTACCTCCAAAGTGTGTCCAGTCAGCTGACTTGCTTGGCAGGGGCAATCTGAGAGCGGTTGTGGAAATGTTGGAAGAAAAGGAAGGGAGAAAACATAGGATCAGCAAGGTCAGTGGCAATGTGACAATAATTTCGGACACACTGCTTTTCTGGCAGAGAAAGCCTTTCCACACAGAGCCCTCTCTGACCAGAGCCAAAACACCTCAATTTGTGTGAGCCCAGTAACCCAACTCAATTATGTGTCTTCTAGTAAGGCCTGTGCAGGGCAGGAGGAGAGAGAAAGAGCTCTGATTGTGTTCTGTTAACACAGGCTCTGCTGTTGCACTGTGGACTGATTTGCGTGGCAGTGGATGTGACACTGGACAATGCAGACAGTTGTTTCAGTGTGATAGCGCGTTAGTGGGCAAATCTGCAACTAGTCTGATCCAGTTCTTCCTAAAAGAGCCTCAGAGCAACACATTACCCATGGCTTTACTACAAATAAAACCAAAAAACTATAGTTAAACCTTGGGAACCATAAATTAACTATGGTTTTGCTACAGTTTAACCATGGTATTTGTAGTAAAACTGGTTACACAAATGCTAATCAATACGACAAAACATGGTTACTACACTTTTACTACAATAAAACCATGGTTAAATTTGTAAGGGCAGCAGCCCTTTAGCAAGTCTTCTAGTTCAAAAACTGAAAAGTAAACTAAACTGTTTACATTTTCTAAAGAAAACAAGTTATTCTTGTTGTGTGCAAATCTCCTCATCACAAGGAAGGAGTTCTGAAAGCTTGTTAGCAAGTTGCTACTCGACTGTTAAGGTGTTCCAGTTGGTTGTTAGCATGTAGCTATGTGGTCGTTCTGGATGATTACTAAGGTGTTTTCTGGTGGTTGTCAGTCTGTTAGGTTATTAAGGTGCTTCGGATGGTTGATAGCATCTTGCTATGTGGTGGTTAAGATCATAGATATGTATAGATGCCACATTTGACTGCTACAGATATGTTGATGCGTCCGCCATCTTGGAACGGTCTATATCATCACCTCACAATAACAATCAATGAGTTTCAAGATGCAACAAAATTGTGCAGCATCTGGTTGTAAAACCCGCCTAAATTTTAAAGAAACTGGATACATTTTCACAGGTAACAATGTGTTAGTTTGTGTTTTTAATATGTATTAACTCAATATTACATGTTTTTAAACTAAGGTACCTTTTAAATGCCTTGTTAGCTAATGGCTTGGTCTTGTTGTATTGTGTTAGTTTAGCAAAAGCATCTTCTGAAGTCTACTGAAGATATAAATATTCATACAAGCGTATAACTACAGTTGCAATGCAGATGCCGGTGCAAAGAATAACTTGCTCTCGAGTGTTCATGGACATTCCAATATGGCGGACGGCTTACGTATAGCAGCCCATAGAAACAGCCGCTAATAGGCCATCTACTTACATATATCTATGGTTAAGGTGATCTGGAAGATTGTTAGCATGTTGCTAATGTGCCCTTTGTGTGGAGTCAGAAATATAATGAGTTCTGAGCACATGAACGACTAAGAAAATCATATTTATGAGTGAGAAATGTAATTCTCTCTGCCCATATTATTCATCAAGTATGTCTTGATTGGCTGATTCTGTCATGTCACACTTTTGGTGGATACTTAACAAGTCCAGTTAGGGTTTACAAACTGCAGTTAAAGCGATAGTTCAACCAAAAATGAAAATTCTGTCATTGTTTACTCTTCTTCATGTCATTCCAAACCCATAAGACTTTGGTCAATCTTCGAAACTCAAATTAAGATATTTTTATTTAATGAAACCTAAGAGGTTTCTGTACTTCTATTAAAAGTCCAAGTAAACAAAACCTAAAAGATTCAAAAAGGTTATGAAGGCATTGCAAAATGACACCACATATATCCAAGCAGTTTAATCCAAGTCTTGTGAAGAGATACAATTGATTTATTTGATGAAGAGATTTAATTAAGGCTTTTAATTACATCTAACAAAGGATGACAGATTTATAATTTTTGGGTGAACGATCTCTTTAAGTGCCTTACTCAAGGACACAACAGAGACAACTCATTTTAATGCCTTGCAGGGTTTGAACCTACAACCTTTTGATTACAAGCTCAGATCTTTAATCACTAAGCAACAACAGTTATTGCAAACCGCGAAAGCAAAAGGCTTACCTCTTTAACACTTTGTCATGGGCATCACCGCCCTGCTGCACGAGGCGATCCAGCACCTCCAAGGGGGAGGCAGACACAGCCCCCTCAACACCTCCCTCCTCCCCTTGCTTGCCCACATCACCTCTCTGAATCCTCTCCAAGGCTACTCGCTGCACAATCTCTGAGGTCTTCCTCCCCACAAAGAGAGAGGCCGCCCGAGGCAGGGCCAGGTCAAACAGAGCCTCGTACGGCAGGGGTGGCGGCTTGCATGGGCTTGGGGAGCACAAGCCATATTTAAGGGCCTCATCCTCCGGTGCTGAGGGGCTCCGATGGAGATGGCTGTGTGTTGGGTGTTCGATGGGCATGAACACTGGCTGGAAGGACCAGGGATGCTCCTGGGATGGGCCTCTGCTGACTCTGCCTCTGTCCCCAGGTGTAATCTCAGTCTTGTCGGGTGTGGAGATGGTATTGTGAGGGTCTCTAATTGAGCTGCCCAGGATAGAAGTGGGCAGGGGTTTCTCTTGCGCTCCAGTCAGGGTTTCTGTGGTGCTGAAGAATGGAGAGTCAAAACCACGAAGGCCAGCTAAATCCTGCTTTTCCTCGGTTAACTTCAAAAGCTCCTCTGTGATGGCAGCTGAGAGGATGGAAGACAGAAGATTATATAAGGATATTTCCAGAGATTAATGGTTTAGTCAGTCGGTCATTAAAAGACACAACTGGTATCAAGTGACTCAAAATACAGCACAGGCCACACACAACCATTGAGGGCCATTTCATACCGTCCTCCCTTTCTTTCTCGATCCTCAGTTGTTCTTGCTCCTTCATGAACACAGAGAGCTCGGTCAGGGTCATTGGCATGTTCTCACCTCTGCCATCTGGGTCAGATAAAAGAGTTCTTAATAATTCTTAATAATAACACATCTAAAGGCCATTCATACAAAAAATGATAACTATATTATGGAAGCTTGTTTCCACCACAGGATAAAAAACAAAGTTAACTCTTTATAATATTCTTTAACATTTTCCATCTCACAATTTGGACTTTTTCTTGCAATTCGAAGAAAATAGTTTCAGAATTGCGATATATATATATATATGCAGAATTCCGAAAATAAGTCAGAACTGTGAGATGCAAACTTAGAATTTCAAGATATACACTTGCAATTCTGAGAAGAAAAGTCAGAATTGAGATGAAAACTCACAGTTGCACGAAAAAAAATGAGAGATTAAAAGTCGCAATTACATAAAAAGACTTGCAAGATGTAACCTCAGAATTGTTCAATTCAACTCAAATTTCTCTCTCACAATTCTGTTTATATCTCATTTCTGATTTTATTTTCTAGGAAATGCAAAAAAAAAGTCTGAATTGTGAGATAAAAAGCTGCAATTACCTTTTTTTATTTTTTATTCAATGGTAGAAATGAGCTCCCATACTATATAGTGTCCATACCAATGGACAATAACTTATAACAATACCACACTTATAATAACTGTGTTTATTAAAGCGTGCACTGCAGTTATGTAGTCTGCTGCTTTAATCGCTCAAACTTTTTAAAGTCAGGTGGATTCTGATTGGCTGTCAATGATTGCATCATTCATCAATGATTTTCCTCTGTTAAAAAGTTAACGTTGTAGTTAGAATTCTTTAAAGAGGAGTAAACCTTTAATGTCAAGCTGTTGTATTAGTTATGTCAAAACACAGTCCTTGTGTTTTGAGTGATTCTTGCATGTAACATACCTCTGTGATTGATCGATTCAGATCCAGTTTTCTCAAGCTCTCTGTCTGGCTCCTGTCTGACCGGCTCCTGTCTGACCAAGACGGGTTTGGTGTGGTCTAAAGGTCTACCATCCTAAAGTTAAAATAACTTGTAGTGAAACTATACAAAAGCAAAATGATATCAAACTTGAAGTTGTTTTAACAAAGGAAGGTTAAGGAAGGCTTAAAGGGATATTTACTCAAAAACGAAAATTCTGTCATCATTAAAGAATGTTTTAACTATTTTTGTCAATACAATAAATGTCAAAACCATGCTGACTTTCATTTTATAAATGTACATTTTTTAATAACCTTTTACAATTTTAAAAACATCTTTTTTTGTATTCTACAGAAGAAAAATAGAGTCATAGAGGTTTTTGACATTAGTAATATACGACAGAATTTTCATTTTTGGGTGAACTACCCCTTTAAGTGAATACTACAGATCCACATTAAAGGTCATCCTCCACAAAAGTACCTTGCATGGCGGGCTGGCGGTACTGCGAGGCAGAGACACAGGGGGAAACTCATCGGAGAGGCTAGGAGGAGGTGAGGCTGCCGCAGGGGTGCTAGAGGACGGGGTGCCTTTACCACCTGCTACAGGATACAAGATGACAAAACCAAATTTATACTAGTGAGGAAACAGAGACCCAGATATACCTACCTGTGCCAACACGCTAAATGTCAATATTGTCTGTGAACAAGCATAGACAGTATAGTCACCAGGTGTGCTGTAGAAGCGGCTTGGTAGGTGAGAGGCACTCTGGGACAGTTCCGGGTTTGGTGACATCCCACGGGAGGAAGGGGGTGTGGCCATGCCACACTGGGAGGAGGGGCTCCAGAGGGAATCCTTAAAGCCATATGTGGCATTAAATTCACAGCTGGAGTTCTATAAATAAACACAAGCATACATGAAATAAGTCCCTTGACTGCTCATGCAGACTCAAGTGAATATCAAATGGCATCTAATACAGTAAGTCAGTCATTTCAAAGTGTAGTACATTATATTTAGACCATACTGGTTATGGACCAATATTTCATATTTTTAGTTTTAGTGGGTTTGTTCACACAAAAATGAAAATTCTGTTATTATTTACTTGAATAAAATTGAATAAAGTCATTCTTTTTGTTTTCTTTGTGCACAAAAACTATTCTCGTAGCTTCGTAAAATTATGGTTGAACCACTGATGTCAAATGGACTATTTTAACAATGTCCTTACTTAGTTTCTGGTTCTGGGAACATTTCAGCTGCATTGCTCTCTATGGAGGGTCAGAAAGCTCTCGGATTTCATCAAAAATATCTTAATTTGTGTTCTGAAGATGAACAAAGGTCTTACGGGTTTGGAAAAACATGAGGGTGAGTAATTAATTACAGAATTATAATTTTTGGGTGAACTATACGTTTATATGTTTCTACTTCATTTACATCATTTAGCACTAACTTAAAGTTTAACTCTG
Source organism: Tor tambroides (assembly GCA_021397915.2). Taxonomy (NCBI): domain Eukaryota; kingdom Metazoa; phylum Chordata; class Actinopteri; order Cypriniformes; family Cyprinidae; genus Tor; species Tor tambroides. Next base: position 13,107 of record JAFVLL020023594.1, read on the forward strand.
TAAGAGCACTAGATCTTGAAAAGCGCTTTCCCTGTTAGAGAGATGCTGTGCTCTGAGCTCTATTTGAGAAACACTGGCAATCAGATCGCTGTCTTTTTAAAATAACCGTTATCTGCATCAACCTCTAATTTCCAGATCAATGCACCCCTAATAGGAAGTATTTACTAAATCACAACAAAACTGTGAGAACATAATCTTGAATTGTGAGGAAAAACATTAACATAGGACCAATGTGCTCATTAGAACACCACAAATGCAATGCTGTTTGTTTTCAGTCTGCGAAGGGTTCAGCTGAATAAAGGTCTTGACTGTGGGAGGTGACAGGACCGGAGAAAGCGCTCCGGCGTCATTCACATTGCCAAGACAACCGTTTCTGCGTCAGTTAAGAGATGGCATGTTTTTCTCTTTTTAAAGCCCTGCACACCCACCGGAATGACTCAACACCTCTCCCCTCCTTTCCTCTCAACTCCTCAGCCTGCCTGGAGAACAAGGAGATGATTCATGGTGGGAGAAGGAGGGGGAGCGGGAAGGGAGGGGTTCAGGGATGGGTGATTTATGGACAACAGCTGACATGCTGACAAACAACAAGAAGGAGGAGGGAAGCAGACACTGATTCCTGCACTGGTGCTGTTGCACAAACTACTATGCCAACCCGGATCTGTTTATATGCAGAACACTGATTTCACTAGATTCAAACAGGTAGTTCCGAACACAAGCTCCAATATTGCAACTAGGCTGCTAAAACAAACAAATTATAAACTGCAAACTAAAAACTGGATTGTAGATTTCCGAGTTTGGTGGACTCTCACCTGTCGACGGGTTCCAGTGGGGCTGCGATAGGGGGGCTGAGTCCCTGAGAAAGAGGACAGGGCCAAGGGAGGGACGACAGGCTGACGAGGAGTGGAGAAATGAGTCGAGGAAGAACTTCCTGGAAAGGGACAGAAAAATTATGTCCACAAAAAAACATCCTGCCACTGCTATATAAACAGAGTTTGCCTGAAAATAGACTGACTGAATTAGTATGCTGGTTTTTATCTTGCCTACCTTCTTTTCCCATTACATTTTTTTGCATTTGGCAGATGCTTTTAGAATCAGAATCAGAATGAGCTTTATTGGCGAGGTATGTTTACACATACGAGGAATTTGTTATAGTGACAGAGCTCTACAGTGCAACAGAAAGACAGCAACAGGACAGGACACAGATAATAAAAGAATAATATACAAATATACAAATAGGCAATGTACAAAAAGCAAAAACACAATATAAATTATAGACAATTATGTATGTACAGTTATGATATGTGCAGATTTGAAATGAGAGGGGAAAAAAAAGAAAAAAAAAGTATGTGTGGTGAATAATAATGTATAATAGTGTTGTGTGTTCCACGTTTAGTGTCAGGTGTTCATGAGATGGATTGCCTGGGGGAAGAAACTGTTCCTGTGTCTGGTCGT
>JAFVLL020023597.1:0-14678 GCA_021397915.2 Tor tambroides
ATTGGGTTAAATTTTGAGCATAGGTAACAGTCTCTGGGCAAAGTTTGATCTGAATATTACACAACAGAAGACAGAACATTTCTTTATGAATGAAATAAGAGTTTATTCACTATTCTACTTAAGATACATGAATTAAGCTAACAAAACAAACACACATACACACATATACACACGAATGCGCTATTGAAGAAAGTTAAAGTCTAGCCCTTTTGGGCTATTTTGTGAATTCTGCCTTAACAGCAACTGCAAAAAAGTAAATTCCAAAATCAATTCTGTTTTAAAAATAAATAATAAAATACAAGTAAATTAATAAAAAAATCATTAATTTATTTTTGTATTAGTACAACTGTATTACATTTTAATAATTAAAAACTGCTTTTGCCTCCTCTGGAGGACAAAAACTCAAGACCGGTGCTCTAGTTGGAAGCGATAGTCCTGTCGATCCAGGAGCGCAGTTGGGAGATGCGGGCATAGACTGCAGGGAAATGGGTGTCACAAGTGTTTCTTCCCCAGGACACAGCGCCCACCAGAGTCCAGACCCCTGAACTCTCACACACCAGAGGACCACCAGAATCACCCTTTGGAAAACACACATTTGAGATTTAACAGCAGCAACACTGATATGATAATGTGTTTCTTCCTGATCTGTCTTCATATACCTGGCAAGATGAGGAACCGGAGGCTCCAGCACAGATCATGGCATCAGTGATTCTGCTCTGACCCCAGATCTGCCTGCACACTGCAGGACTTACGATGGGTACGCCTGTTTGCTGCAGGATCTGAGGGCTTGCTAAAAAAAGAGAAGAAAACATGACACATTGCATTGCACAGTAAACAGATGTGTTGTTACACTCTTGGTATATTTTTGTTTTACTGCTGACGTACAAGTGGTGGCGGTTCTACCCCAGCCAGTGGTGAAGCAGCGGGTTGCAGGCAAGATGTTGATGTTTGATGGAGCCAGACATACAGGAGTGATACGGGGAGTAAATGTGACTGGAGACGACAGTTTCAGCAGAGCAATGTCATTGTTGAAGGTCGCTCTGCTGTAGAGTGGATGGGCAATGACCTGCACATACAGAAACAATAGATGAATGGTTACTAGTGAAAGCTTTATAAAAGATAATCCAAGATACAAGCATTCTCATTTCTGTTGTAATTTTATCACAGAGCACTATCAGTTGATGTCTCATTTTGTTATTCATCTCTGAAATCATTAAATATTGTTACCTTGGAAACTAGTTTGACCTGGATGGGTTCAACATTGGAGCCACGGTTATGCTCTCCAAGAATGACACGGTGATAGCCAACCCTAAAAAGAGAGGGAAAGAAAAAATGAATAGATAAAAGACAGACAGAAAGCAGACAGAGCATCTATTAAACACTATTGTATGTGATGTTTGTCAGATTGAAGACTCTTACACGACAGCGCAGTGGGCAGCAGTGAGAACCCAGTTCTGGTTGATCAGGGATCCTCCGCAGAAGTGGAAACCATTGGGGAGCTGTTTCAAAGGTAAAAGCATTTAAAAGATAAACCCCCGGTTTCACAGACAAGGCTTAAGCCTAGTCCTAGACTAAAATGTAAGTCTGAGCTGTTTCAACTGAAAGAAACTTGTACTGATTGATCTTAAAATATATCAGTGCCTTTGTTTTGTCTCAAGATGCACACCAGTAATGTTTTTTTTGAACGAATGTTTATAAAAATTACTTAAATGTCCTAATTGAACTATGGCCTAATCCTGGTTTAGTCTAAGCCCTGTCTGTGAAACCAGGCCAAAATTTACTCTTTAAGCAAAGTAGACAAATATGTGGTTGAAAAACAGTAGAAAAAGACAATTGACAGTTACCTGAAGAGAAACCTGCCAGGGCCAAGAACCAGAGATGGCGTTCTGTCCATTCACAATCCTGCTGCCGATCGTCTGTGGTTTAATCGCAGGCACTCCACAACCTGTTATTACAGAATGTAATAGATTGTTCATGAGACAAGAATGAGGCAGGAAGCTCTTAATTTAGGTTTTGCATTTTCTATATTTGCCCATCATTATTCTTGCAAACTAAAGGAGACACTTACCCAGAACAGAGGCCACCAGGGCAAGGCAGGTGATGGAGAAGATGGTGACGGTCATGATGTAGATGAGTGTGTGATCTCACTGATGTATCTGTAGGTGCTCTCTCTTGCTTTTATATCATTTACGGCAGCTGAGCAATCTGGGATGTGATGGAGGTCCATCCCATCAGATCCAATGAGCTCATAGCAGAGGAATGTTTAGATCTGTTATCACTGGAGACAATCTGCATCTTCATTGTTCAGAACTGATGTTTTACGTACAAAGAGGATGAATTCCCCATTGTTTGACCTCATGAAGGGGTTTAAGATTTCTGTCTATTTCCTTGAGAAGCACTGTGATTTCACCTCTCTCATTGTATGTTATGAAGTGTTTCGGATTAGAAGTTGTTTTTGTTGTTGCTGTGTTGAAATTTCTTTCAATATATCATGGAAGTGCTTCCGCAGTAAAAGAGCTGCTTTTGACGTTAACTAATCTCATATTCAACCTCAGCAAGCCGTTCAAGACAGTGATACTGAAGAGGAAGGGACTGAAGTTGTGAGATTGTGTCACATTATGATTATATCAGTTATGAGAGCTGGGCTAAAGTAAAACTTAGTACTAATATCAGTTTCTTTAACACCACTTTAGATAACAACATTAAGGACAATAAACTGGTCGAACAAGTTCTTCAAAGACATCTAGAGAGAGAGTTACACTTACATTTTTTACATTATTTTCTAGAAAGCATTATAATACAGTAAACTGCTTTTCTTTACTCATACAAATTAAAGTAATGCTTGTTACATACTGACACAGTACTGACACATTTTATTTATTTTGTTTGTTTGTTTGTTTGTTTGTTGGTAATCAAAGATAAAGCACTCTGTCCATTGGTTGTATATGTTAAAGCTTGGTCTTCAGTTTTATAAGATTTCAAATTTGTAAAAATTATTGTAATTCATAAAATGCTAGCCAGCTTTATTTTATTTGAATCATGTTTACATGGTATGTCTGCAATATGAAGTAATGGGTTCAGTTTTTTACAATTCAGAAAGCCCCCCCCCCCCCCCCATACAACAAGACAATAAAATCTTAAGTACTTTACATAACCTCTGAGAAACCTGTGAAAACCCCTCTTTCATTGTTTCATTCAGGCACACTTCTGAGCAAATTAGAGGAAAACGAATATTTTTGAAGCTCTTAATCAACTGAACAAACGTTCGCAAAATGACTATCGAAGCGCCTGAAACACCACATTCTGGCGGCACCTGCTGGTCAAAGTATTGTAAATGCAATGAAACTTCAACCCAAACATGTTTAGGCCTTTTACAAATCGAATGCAAATGTTTTCATGAAAGTGTAATCAATTAAATGTAATCTATAAATAATTAAATGCCATGTAGGCTAATATAAAGGTTTTTTAAAATGTGTGTTTTATTTATTTTCAGTTTTGTGTGTTATTTTGCAGGGTTTAGCAAACTAGGTCGATTAGAAGCAATTGCGTATCATTCTTCTTTTATTATTAAAATGCATTAATAAAAATGAAGCTACACTATAAAACAGTTGAACTCATTCATGGGTTCACCAGATCAACGCCATCTAGCGGTGAACATTCAGAATTTCGAAAAGTTTTGAAACGGTATGACGCAACCAAGCCTCCTTTGTTGATACAAGCTCCGAGCCACCGTTCTGTTAATGTAAAGGTCGTGCATGTTTTAATTGTATTTTTCTTTTCTTTTCTTTAATTTAATTTTTTTCTCCTTTATTTCCCTGGCTTTATATTGTTTGTTGTATTGTTCTGTATATGTTGTTTAAAGCATAATAAAAAAAAAGCTCCGAACCACTGATTCAAAACAAATGATTCATAAATGTTCCGAATCTCTGTGAAATATTTTTTGAATGTGCCCATCACTATCAAAAGTGCAGCTAAATCTGTTAACAATCAGAATTATTTAATAGTATATGTGTACAATATAATACAATATGTGAAACCCCCTTCTTCCTCATTTGTGATTCATTCTTTTAGAGGAAACTGCTTTCAAGACACTTTTATATTTACCACGTCTTTCTCAGTTCTGCCATCAAAGCCAAAAGATAATCGAGCTCATCTAGCTCTAAACCATGTGGTTTGGTCAGATTCTTATATAATTTGATTTCTCGCCAAGATGGCTAAACACAGTAAACAGAGCAGTCTGAATTACAACACTAAATAATCAATAATAATTTGCAATATGGCTTTAGTTTAAGTGACAAGTTAATGAAAGATTTATGGAATATCAGTCTTTGTCTTATTCTAATGGAACAAATCAAATATTCCAAGTGATGGTTTGTAAATGTTATGTACAAGTACAAAAACACATCTAGTAAGTTTCTTTGGCTGCTGGTGAGTTAGATATTTGTGAAGAGACCACAGTATAAAAGTTTCAGAACCAAGGACAGAGAAAAAGGCAAAAAAATAAAATAAAAATAATAATAAAAAATGAAAAAAGCAGCACACTGTCAGAGTAAATAAAAAAGATGCAATGTCATGTGATCAAAGGGTTTTTTTTAGGTTCAGGTCTGAAGGCCTGTCAGTGTTTATCTGTGAGTCTTTGGCAGCCCATAGAACCACTTGCTATTACCACAAGTTATTAAATTTGGAACACAGATAGAGGATAGAGTCTCAACATTAACCATAGCCAGTTTGGATTCTCTAACTGAACCCCTGTAGTGCCACCAACAGTTCAAAGTTGCACTCTTGTTTATGCTAATAACTTTTGGACCTTAAATTTTAGAAGCAAAATTCTTTTGTCCTCTGATTCTTTGGTTCATGCCGAGTCAAATAGACACTAAAATTTCTACAGGTAAAGATTTTTCTCAATTGTCCTAGACGGTTTATCTGATTTTCACCAAAATTTGCTTAGATCATCTTCAGATCATGTGGGCAAAAAGTTATGGAATTCAAGTTGATTAGTCAAACCGTTCTCGAATAATGCACAAACAAATTTGATGAAGAGCACACCAATGGACATGAGGCTATATCTCCACAACACTTTAGCATATTAAAGACAAAACTTGGTGTGCGTTATAAGTACCGTGACCTGAGGCCACCTGCACAGTTTTGGTGCAGCGCCCCCTAGTGGTCAGGAGATATAATTGTCCCATATCAGCCATTCAAATGTTCCTTCCACCATTTTGATTTATGATGAAAACATACTTTTTCAAACTCCTCCTAGACCGTTGTTTAATTTTCACTAAATTTGACTCGATCATCTTCAGACCAATGAGACCATACTGACAAAAAAATGTATGGATTTTGTGTCGATATACAAAATGGTTATCGTTTAGTGCATCAACAAATTTGCTGGAATAATGTCAATCTGCATCTGAAACTGTTTCTTTGCAGTGCTTTGGCATATTGACTCCAAACTTTGCATGTGTTGTTGTCACCTTACTCTGACCACACCACATCAGTTTGGACACAGTGACACCTATTGGTCAAAAGTGATAAACCATTAACATGAAGCCATTAAACTTTAATAATAACATTTTTAAAAAATGCTAATAGCTTATAAACAGTTTTGCCTCTTTTCATGTTACTGGTCTTGTTAGATTGCTTGGATTATGCTGAGAACATCTATTCCAGTTGTACCATAATCAGCTGATTTTCCTGTCTGCCATTTTGATTTACATTGAACACCTACTTTTTTAACTCCTCCTCGGTCATTGGTCCAATTTTTACTAAGAGTTGTGGATTTTGTGTCGATAGACAAAACCGTTTTTGTATACCACATCAACAAATTTGATAGCGTGATGCCAAATTGTCTCTGAGGCTGTCTCTGCAATGCTTTTCCATATTGACACTAAACTTTGCATGTGTCATTGTCACTAGGGATGTGCCCGAATCCTAATACGGTATTCGGAAAGGTAAAGGTGTGTACTACGGCAACTGTAAAGGGAATAAATATGAGATATACGAGATATACGAGAAAAATATATTTCAGTGCTTTCTCTCACAATTATATCCTTGGGTAATTATCCCGTCTATAAATTGCGGGCATCAGGGAGCCGTTATTAATATGCAGGACATTGAAATCACTTATGAGTGCACGTTTGCTTTTTACTTTCACTTTTGAGATTCGTGATCACACGTAGCCTGTACTACGGAGCGGCATTACTTACCACACATTTCAAAAGATTAGATGTTTGTCAGTGCTCAGGATCTGTAAATCATTCAACATCGTCCTATCGGTCATCTCTCCTTACCTCTCTCTCTATTTATATGGTAAGTGAAATTTTATGTAGGCTACTGTAATGTAACAGGGAACTGCTAGCAGGCGGCTAACCATGTCCCTTTTGTGGCTCCGTACAACGCATTATTAGTTTTCCGTGCCTTTCTAAATACGGATTCGCTATTCGGGCACATCCCTAATTCTCACCTTATTCTGAACACACCACATCAGGTCACAGTGACACCTACTGGTCAACAGTTATAAATCTTTCAATCATATTACTAGTGAATTATAAAATCATAAATATGTCCTTAATAGAGTGGGGGAACTATGACGTCAGAACCTGGAAGTGTAATTCGCTGCGGGCTCCTTTGAGATTTTCCTATGGGGTTTTATAATGGGGTTTTTCAATTTATGAATAAAATGAAGTCCACAGTAAACATAATTTGACGATACATTTAAATTTTGTTCTACAATGTAAACTGCTCAGTTCCCCCATTGTATTGCTCATTGATGCAGTGGGTCTGATGCTTCCAGCCACACTGGAATGACTTATTCTGCCTTCTTTGTGCTTGGCCCCTGGCAGCTATGTTTAATAATTGTTATGCTCTCAGTTATTGTTAAAATATTAAACTTTATTTGAGTCACTTTGTTTGAGTTTATTGTGCATTCATCTCAGATCATCCATTTTAAAATAAAAAGCAGCTAAAAGTGGTTTTAATTTTAGCATCAATGCAGCTCTGGTATGATTTACACCTCAAATATTCCAGAATGTTTGGTGACAATGCAAGACAATGGTGATTGTCAAGCTCCTAGAAAGTCTGTGTTCTTGAATTCACTAGTTTGTCAGTGGCTTGTCATTGTCTCAGACTTGGCAAAAATATAGGTTTAAAGATCTGCTTCTGTGAACTTCATGCATCTTATGCAATCAAGCTGAGCCATGTGTCTTTAAACATTTAGCTATAAGGAGGAGTATATAGTTTTGTGGGTATGAGGATAAACATTTTTGAGGTAAACATTCTTCTGCTAAGACATGAACCTCAAGGAAGAGACATGATCAAAACACTACATCTTATTGGAAATCATGGTTTTGGTCACCAGTGGAGACACCAAATTTACATATTCAGACTGCCTTCTGTTTGTCATCCTGAAGATAATGAACTTATTGATCATGAAGTTATGTCATAATGCTCTAGCTTCTGCTCATTCTATAGTCTTCTGTATATCAACATAGAGATATCACTGATTAAAAGCTCAAATACATTTAGATCAGGTGATTGAGGAGACAATGGAAGGAACTGGACTTCATCCTAGTGTTCATAAAACCACTTTTGAATTTGTTTAGCAATATAACATTAAGTGAAAATGGCTTATTGTACTTTGGAAGTATTTTCCATAATCAACTTTATGAAACTTTCTGTGTTTGACAGAAGGAGAATTTCCCCTTGAAGTCATTTTATAGTATTAATGACAATAATGATATTGTAACTTCATCTCGTCAGATATTTTTGTAAATCTGAAAAACAATATATTGACAAGTCATCCACTTACAGTAGGCCTAACAAACAATTATCAGAAAGATGCTCAGTAACTCATTCAGTAAATTTAAATATAAAAATTGAGCTCATAAAAGTGTAGATAAATCTGAAGCAATCTGATAGCAATCAGCATTATTCAGTACATCATAAGAAAACGTGGCTATGAATTCAGTTTTAGTGATTGCCTACGTAAATGGAAAGTCAATGTCTGTCAGATTCTAATGGAACCTTTCAACAGTTTCTCTCCAGGTTTCTTTGGCTTCTGATGAAACACGTCACAGGTTTCAGCACCATGGATGGAGGACAGAGATTGATCTGTATCATCTTGACTCGTGTACAGAAGGTTTTCAACATGATCATGTGATTAGAGGGATTTATTTATTTATTTATCTTATCTTTTTTTTTTTTTTTGTGGCTGACGTTGTATTTGGTGGTAAAGGAACTGTCCTGGGGCCTGTACCATGATGGTGGCTGAACAAACTCAGGGTTACAGGATTAGTTTTGAGTTGACAAAACCAAACCAGTCCAATCCGGCTTTGTTGGTACCATGAAGCTCATCATCAACTTTCTCTGTCAACTCAGGCTTGATCCTGAGTTAATGGAGCGTGTGCACATGAAAGTGTGACATCAGTAATGAGTAGCCAATCACATGCCTTGAAACTGTGATTAATTTCTCGTGAGAGTCAGTGTGATTCACTAGCACAGATTAAAAGAATGAACAATATGAAGAATTGAAACACATTTACACAGCAAGATGAAACGATCTATCCATGAAAGAGGAAAACTTAAAGAAAACATCTTACCATATAAGTGCACGTAAAAGTTGTAAAGTTTAATATTTATAGGTATAAAAACACTTAATCTAAGCTCATATGTAGTCGTGTTTACAGCTATTGATTGTAAAACTTATTTATATTGCATATTGTCTATATTATATATATGTTTACATTGATTTTAAATAAAAGCTTAATAATTACTATTAAACTAAGCTGGCTTGTGTAATGGATTAAGGGTATAATAATTATAAATAATATAAAATAATTATAAAAAATAATCGTCTCTAAAAATCAGATGATTTTATCTTTAAAAATGTTTGACTATGTAGCGTCCTTTAATTTGGAGTAAGACAAACTGGAGGAGTGGCTTCATTGCGTCAGACGTGTCATTTTGCTTGAAGCTGATTGGTCAAATTTCGGTTTGAGATCTCTAAACCAGAACATAACCTGCCCCGGAGCAGGTTAGCTGTGGAGCGTACGTTACTATGGCGATGAACACTGCTAAAAGCCAAACCATTTTCATGGTACCTAAAACCCAGAGTTGGCGCAAACTAAACTGAAACTTACCTGGCTAGCCAGCTAATCCGGCTTCATGGTACAGGCCCCTGGTGTGAACAGACTTTTGATTTGTTTAGTTAGTATCTTGTAGTTTTGTCTGCATTGTTTCTTGCATCACTGTTGTCTCTCATTTGTTACTGTATATGTGGAAAGCATTTTTTTAACCGCAAATTAAAATAAAATATATCCCTTTAACATTTTAAAGTAATTTAAATTTATATTTCATTTTGCTGCATTACTATGCTGATAATGGCAACTTATCTCATTACATATTTAATTATTCAGATCATTAATTTCACTCTTCAATACACTTCATTTTTTTTTAAAATTTATATTTATAAAAAAATATTTGTGCATCTGGAACAAGAAAACAGTAACATGAAGTAACAGCCAGATCACTGGAACCACAAATAGACTGAAAAATCATCACCAACAAAGATCAGCTGTATTATGTTAAAAACTGATAAATACTCAAACTGTTTGGAAGCGATAGTCGTGTCAATCCAGGAGCGCAGTTGGGAGATGCAGGCATAGACTGCAGGGAAACGGGTGTCACAACTGATTCTTACCCAGGACACAGCGCCCACCAGAGTCCAGACCCCTGAACGCTCACACACCAGAGGACTACCAGAATCACCCTGTGGAAAACACACATTTGAGACTTGAACAGCAGCAACATTGATATGGTAATGTGTTTGTCTTGATCTGTCTTCAGGTACCATGCAAGATGATGATCCAGCTCCTCCAGCACAGATCATGGCATCAGTGATTCTGCTTTGATCCAGATCTACCTGCACACAGCAGGACTTATGATGGGGATGCCTGTTTGCTGCAGGATCACAGGCCTCGCTAAAAAATAACATCAGGCCACAGACTGTTCAGAATCATATGGAAAAACAACAACAAGTAATATCCAACAGTAATTCTTGAAGTTCATCTTTGTTTTACAGGTAGCCTACATATGTTGGAAGTTTGGCCCCAGCCAGTGGTGAAGCAGCGGGTTCCAGGCAGGATTTTGATGTTTGATGGAGCCAGACATACAGGAGAGAGTCAGGGCAGTCAGTGTGACAGGAGACGACAGTTTCAGCAGAGCAATGTCATTGTTGTTGATCGTGCTGCTGTAGAGCGGATGAGTGATGACCTGCACATACAGAAATAATGGATGAATGATTACTAGTGACTGTTGACTTTATAAAGGTCATGATGTAGATGAGTGTGTGATGTCGTCTCTCTTGCTTTTATATCATTTACAGCGGCTGATAAATCTGAGACGTGATGGAGGGCCGTCCCATCAGCTCCAGCAAACTCATAGCTGAGCAACGTTTAGATCTGTTATTGCTGGAGACATTTTGCATCTTCATTGACCAGAGGTCATGTCTTACATGCAAGGAAGATAAATGTCTTTGATCTTGAGAAGGTGTTTGTGGCTTCTGTCTATTTCCTTGAAGCATCATACTTTCACTACTGTAATTGTATGTTATGAAATGTTTTTAATGGAAAGCATTTTTGTTGTTGCTGCTTTCTGTTGTCACGTTTAATCTGTTCAAGTCAGTGATGCTGAAGAGTAAGACAGAGGAATCATGTAATTTTGTCACACTGTGATTATATCAGTTTATGAGAGCTGCGCTGAAGCAAAACAAAAAGTGCTAAATCAGTTTATAACAGCACCAGCAGCTTAGGTTGAAAAAACTAACAAATCGTTAAACGAGTTCATATAGTACATCTTATCATAGCCATGAATTTATATTCCCAATGCCTTTTTTGATTTTATTAATTATTGTTAAAATATTAAACTTTGAGTGAACGACCAGTGTGTTTGTGTCTAATAACTGAAAAACAGTTTGGGCAAGTCTCCATAAACTATTGTTGTATTTAATATACAGAATATAGTAGCCTATATTGTGCAGTCATCTCAGACCATCCATTTTAAAATAAAAAAACAGCTAAATGGGGTTTCAGTTTTAGTCATCAATGCAGCTCTGGTGTGATTTACACCTCAGATATTCCAGGATGTTCGGTGACAACAGTGCAAGACAACAGTGATGGTCACATTGGTCTCTAATAAGATCCTGGAGTCCCTGTTCTTGAATTCACTAGTTTTTCAACTATGCAATCCAGCTGAGACACGTGTGTTTAAACGTTTAGCTATGAGGAGGAGGATGTAGTTTTATGGGTATGAGGATGAACATTTTTGAGGTAAACATTTTTATGCTAAGACATGAGCCTCAAAGAAGAGACATAATTAACAACACTGCAGTTATCATTGTTTTGGTCACCAGTGGAAACTCCCAACTTTACATATCCAGTCTGACTTCTGTTTGTTGACTGACTGATCATGAAGTTATGTCATAATAATCTTCTGTACATCAAAATAGAAAGCAACAAACCGTTTTGAACAGCTTATATACAAACAAGGTAAACAAACAAACAAAAAAAGATTATAGTAGTATCAGATATTTCCATTACCTTTGCTATTAAAATAGTTTTGGTTTGTTTTTAAACATTTTCTTACAAATCCAGACATTTATTTAGATATGATTCCTCATAAAGAAAAGCATTGTGCTGAGGGATGAAGGAAGAAGAAATCTATTCTTTTTATCAGAAGCACTGATTAAAAGTTCAAATACATTTAGATCAGGGGCCTCATTTATAAAGCGTGCGTACGCACAGATTTAATCTCAGAGTGTGCGTATGCTTAAATCCACGTCAATGCTCATGTTTATAAAAACTGTCTTTGACGTGGGAAAGTGCTTAGCGTCACGTCAGGGTCTGAGCAGACGTAACCAGTTTTTCTTGTTGGAGTACTGCAGGATTTTGAAAATTTAAGCTGTTCTTGCAGCTCGCTGCGTTCTAAATTATGATTGGTGATATTTTATATGTTAATGACATTAATTAGGAGTTGTTTACAAGGCAGATAGCTGAAACCATTCAACTGCGTGCAAGTTCAAGATAATTTGCGATTCATAGATTTCACATCTGAAAGAGAGGCGTACGTGCGTTTTCTGTTCGTACGTTCATTCTATGAATCGCACGTACGCATATTCGAGAGATGATCGTAAGATCAAATTTAGGATGGTTTCTGCGCAACATTTTATAAATGAGGCCCCGAGTGATTAAGGAGACAAAAGAAGGAACTGGACTTCATCATAACGTTCATGAAACCACTGTTGAATTTGTTTAGCAATAACATTACATGAAAATGGCTTATTTTGCTTTTTAAGTATTTTCCATAATCAATTTTATGACGCTTTCTGTGTTTGGTGGAAAGAGAATTTTCCCTTGAAGTAATTTTATAGTATTAATGTCAATGACAATAATGACACTATTATAGAAAGATGCTGAGTAACTCATTCAGTAAATTTAAATATAAAATTGGAGGTCATAAAAGTGCAGAGCATGAATATTACGGAGCGACAGAGAGATGTGTGGATCCAAATGCAAAACTTTATTCACCGACATGGTCAAGACAGGCAGGGTCGAACACCAGCAAACAGATATAGCACAGACAAGACAAAGAGTAATCCAGAGACAGGTGTGGGTCAATCAATGGGGAACGTAATCCAGAGGGCGAGGCAAACGGGGAATCCAACAGACAGGCTATAGTCCAGACGAGGGGCCAAGGGCAGAGTCCGAAACAGCAAGACAAAGGGATAATCCAAGACAGGCAGGTGATCAGGAAACAGGCTACCGGGCAAAACCAAGACGTGACTAGACTAGGACTAGGGACTAGAAACTAAGACAGGGAATTGGCTCTGTAAAGTAGCTATCACAGGAGAGCAATAAGCGTTAAACAATACTCGGCCCTGAATGATGGTTGGGGCCTCGTATTTATAGCGTGTTTGATTTGCTGCAGGTGACAGTGTAATTAGTGAAGTGGAGCGTGGCAAATGTAGCCCGGGGTGACATGTAACAGTCTGTGTAGTGTGAGAGTCAGTATAATAGGAAGGCGACCTCTGGTGGCAAACAGACGGAAGACCATGGGCAGGATTCGTGACACATGAATATACATTTTGATTTGTATTAAAGTTACTATCTAGTATCTTTGCCTGCACTGTTGGTGTATCTTACGTCACTGTTATCTGTCATTTGTTGCTGTGAATGTGGAAGGCATTTTTTAAAAAAAAAAATAGCAAATTAAAATAATATATTCCTTTAAAGTAAATTAAATATATGTTTGCTGCATTACTATGTTGATAATGACAACTTATCTCATTACATTTTTAATTATTCAGATAATTAATTTCATTCTTTAATATACTTTCTCTATTTCTCTATTTATTTTATTAAAATATTTGTACAGCAGAACAAATAAACAGTAACATGAAGAAACAGTCAGATCACTGGAACCACAGACTTACTCAAACTCAGAAAAACACCACTGACAGATTAAACTGCATTACATATTAATAATTAAAATGTGCTTTTGTCACACTGTTTTCAACATGATCATGTAATCTGAGGAAGTTTTTTAGCTGACGTTGTATTTGGTGGTAAAGGAACTCTCCTGGTGTGAACATACTTTTGATTTGCTTTAAAGTTAGTATCTCGTAGCTTTGTCTGCACTGTTTCTTGCATCAGCTGTTGTCTGTCATTTGTTATTGTGAATGTGGAAGGCAGTCTTTTTTAATTGCAAATTAAAATAATATATTCCTTTAATGTTTTAAAGTAAATTAGATTTAGAGTGAAGTTTAAAATTCGTGTTTTTGTTTTTTAAGTCTCTAAACAACAGCTCCCTCATATTTATCTGTACTACTTTCTTTACATAACCCCACTCGAGCTCTTAGATCTGGTAGTCTTTAGACTACTCACTGTTCCCAGAGTTAAATTAAAACAAAGGGGTGAACGTGCCTTTGTTGTTTTGGGCCCTAAACTCTGGAACAGCTTACCAGTACATATTAGATCCACACCTACTTTCAAATCTTTACTCAACAAGCACTACTTTTCCATCGCTTTCAATGTCCCTTGATGATCTAATTTGGTATTTGATTCTTGTTAGTAATTTTTTTACTACATTTTGTAACATCTTTTAAATGTTGATATAATTTGGCTTTGTTCTTAGGTGTGATTTTATTTTTGATGTCCACTGACTTCTTATTTCATCTGATGTTGCAAAGCATATTGGTCAGCTGCTGCTGTTGTTAATTGTGCTATGTAAATAAATGAACTTGAAACTTTTCAAGTAAATAAATGAACTTGAAATTAAATGTATATTTAACTTTGCTGCATTATTATGCTGCTAATAGCAACATATCTCATTACATTTTTAATTATTCACATCATTAATTTCACTCTTCAACACACTTCATTTTTTAATTGATCTTTTATTCAAATATTTATACAGTTGGAATAAGAAAACAGTAACATGAAGAAACAGCCAGATCACTGGAACCACAGACTGACCCAAAACCCAGATTCAGAAAAAAAATACAAATATAGATCGACTGTATTACATATTAGTTATTAAAAACTGCTTTTGCCTTTCTCTGGAGAATAAATATTCAGACTGGTGTTCTAGTTGAAAGCTATGGTCCTGTCAATCCAGGAGCGCAG
>JAFVLL020023599.1:0-11516 GCA_021397915.2 Tor tambroides
CCGCTGCTGTACGAGTGGCACAAGAAACAGTATGTAGGAGCAGCTCACGGTCTGGCTGGCATTTACTACATGCTCATGCAGGTAAGACTGACATCATCTCTCTGTGTGTGTGTGTGAACACACTTTTTATAATACTTCATCTTCTGGTAATGCGCTGCATTTCTTCAAATGAAATGTTTTTCCAACAAAGGTAGTAAAAGAATCATTGATGGAATCCCTTATGATTCCCATCCTTGTTTATAGGCCTGTTGTACCTGGCGGTGAAGCATCTATTAATTTGATGTTATGTTAACAGATTGTTAATTAAGAGCATTCATCTTGGGTCCACTCTTGTCCTGTCAGTCCAAAGGTTTCTGAAGTCTTTGTGCAGCGGTTGAGAATCATAACCCATCACAGACGTGTGTGTGTGTGTGTATGATGAATGCATTGCTGAATAATATTCCTTTAAACTAATCTCTAGGCCTATCACTAATTACAGCTGGACATGATGAGTTTTATGCAGATTGATCCACAGATGCATGCTTGATTGCAAAGGGATTGTTGTAGTTTTGTTATGCTGCGTCTAATCTGCTATGTTTAATTTATACAAAATGTCAGTAACAACAGTAACCTGAGCTTACTGGTATCTTTGTTGTCATTCTTTTTTATTAAATAATTTTTAAGCATAACATGCAACAAATGAATGCATATGTTATAGAACCTGCTTTTGCTTAAAGGAATAGGAATAAAGGAATAAAATAAAAAATGTGCTCACCTTCAGACCATCCCAGATCAGGATGAGTTTGTTTCTTCATCAGATTTGTAGAAATGTCTCAGCAATGGATGCTCTGCAGTGAATGGGTGCCGTCAGAATGAGAGTCCAAACAGCTGATAAAAACATCACAATAATCCACACCACTCCAGTCCATCAGTTAACATCTGGAGAAGACAAAACCTGAAACAAATCCATCAAGATGTTTTCAAACCTACTGAGTCTTCCAGAAAACAAACCAGTGTTTCTTTTTTGTCTGAAGGCTTTGTTCCATTAATTTCTGTTCTTGAAAATAGTTGATTGTGCAGCTGTAGATGCACACAAATATGTGTTTTTTCCATCCACCTCACTTTTCCATCAGGCAGCATTTTCTGTCACATACAATATGTTTTCAATTAAATTTGATGGATGCAGTGTTCAGTCATCTGTTCAAGCATAACCGACTGCAAGAGGCATTGAAAAACTGCAGTTGGAAATAGTTCATTTTTTCATTCCTTAAAAATAGCTGCCTGCTCTTGTACGCTTTTCTTGTATTAGCTGAAGCTAACAGCAGTCAGCTGTAAGATTGATTAGAGGTCCGCAGAGCTGATGAATAATTGATCTTGAACTTTAAGATGTTGATCTGTAAACTGAATTAGTGGCGACGAGGGCCTGCGCTGGACGGATGCCGGGCGTTTAGCCCAGATTTGAGGACCACACAAATGCATCGGCTCACATTTTTAGGAAGCTGACTTTCATGCAGACTCAGCACCCTTCTGCCCTCTGTGAGACACATAACAGCGCTTAATTGAGGGAAATTAAGTTTTAATATTGAACCCCATTAGTGAAGTCTTAATTACATCAGTGTTTAAAGATGCAGATCTGTAATCCAAATTGTTACTCCAAGCAAAGAATCAAGCTGAAACAGCTTTTAGCTTTAGTTAAAAAAAAAAAAAAAAAACTTTTATTCATCTAGGATGCGTTAAATTGATCAAAATTGAGAGTAAAGACATTTATAATGTTACAAAAGATTTCCATTTCAAATAAATCCATTTCAAATAAATATTACAGTAGAAAGCTTGTGCTATTTGGTGAACTGATAGCAGTGATTCATAATATTTGAAAAATAAAATGCTGTCGGTACATAGCAGATAAGATTCATTCATTCTTTGTGGTAAATATCATATAATTTTATTGTGCTTCAAATGTTCCAAAAGGCCTTTTACAAGCACAGATTGTCTTTAAAGTGCTTCTTTTTTAGCAATGTGTGATATCACATACATATCGCCCAGTATTAGATTTTTTTATTGTTTTTTATTTGTCTGTATCTATCAGTTAATATTAGTTAGTTAAGTTGGATATTTAATAAAGTGCATTCTAGGGATGCATGATGTTAGATTTTGCCGATATGCCGATATTTTTTAAATCATTTTGACTGATAGCCAATGCCGATACCGATATATATTTCTCTTTGTTTTGGAAAGACACCAAGTCTCTCCTGTGTGGAATTTATAAACAAATTATTTTAAATTTTGGTTAGTTTTGAGCAAAAAACTTATTTGTTAGAAGTAATAAACTTTATTAAAATCAGAGTACATTGAAAGCCTTGAAAATAACTGTCATAAAATCAATCTCTGCTATTTTTTTCTCAGACAGATGCAGTTGAAACCTTAACATTTAATTTGTGGATTTAACATTAATAGATCTAAAGCAAAAGAGCTGTAAAAATTCTAAAAATCTTTTAGAGCTCCTTATATTTAAGTTTTCATAACCCATTTGAAAAAATATATATGACATATTAATCAATAAATCTGTATATATCAAATTTAATTTACTAGTGTCATGTTTGTGAATTTTTAATTTTTTTTCCATATAAGCTATAGCTTCTGACCTTTAAATCAAAACAGACTCATTATCATCACTGTCACACCCTGAGCACATGTGAGTTATTCGTCTTATCGGCAAGGCATATCGGCATAATTTTTTCAAAATTATTTTGGGTAATGTTCCGATAATATCGTACATCCCGTGCATTTTCTCTCATTTTCTCCATCATCTTTTGCCATCTTTGAATGCTCGCTTAATATTTTAAAAACTAATAATTTAGTAGCACTAATAAATGTAATCTTTATTAAATCTTACAATGAATATCCTTTTTTCATACCATATGTTATAATGTTGTGAAGCCTGAGTTCTGTTGTTGTATTTAAAACAATTCAATTTAGCTTTTAGTGTTTTATTTATAAGTTATTGATTGTGCATTGGTGCATCTTTCTGTTGTGTGAATGAGTAATTTTAACCTGTGTCAATATTTCAAATCTTCTTGGCTGCATTGAAAGTTTGGTCCAAAATATGGTTCCTTTGAGTAAAAAAATCAACCTTTTAAAGCCATTAAGATGTGTGGATATTGATGTTTGGGTTTTTGTGTCATAAAGCAGCCTGGCATACCTGAGAACCCAGTCAGTACTCCTTCAAAAAGCATCCCAGGATGCAACATCAAGTCTGCCAGCATTAGCATACATCTTCACAGCTTCCTATGTTGGATAATCCTCATGCTAGCGCTGCCTCCTCTAATGGCTTTCCCTGGAGCCTTGTAAGACCCCATATTCAGGGGCCTCCTATGCAAGCTACATCTTTATGGACCATTTCTAAACAATACAGTGAAAAGCGGAGGCGAAAAGCACTAAAATGCCTCATTTTCAGTAGTGAATGATCTTCTCTGCTAACAGAGACGTAGCGCGGTGGTTTCTGAATGACAGCTGGCTGTTTAGAATCAAACCCCAGAGGATTTTGATGCAATTTGAGGTAAGAGAGCTTCACGGCGGTGAAGTGCGGCAGGTTTATGACTAGCTCAGTGCTTACGTTAAACATCACAGAATAAAAGGACTAGCGGAGCATTCTCTGAGAGGAGGGTTTGTTTGGGTGCAGTGGGAGAGCTTTCTTTGTGCTGTAATTCAGTGTTGTGTGAGGAGGAAGGCTCTCTTTTGCTCTTCTCCAGCCTCTGGCGACAGGGGGCCTCCGTTCGGGAATCTGTCATCTCCACAGGAACATTTTAGTCTCTGGCAAACGCAGTGTCAGGCTGTCTGAACTGCTCCAGTGTGGAAGCCACAAGAATAACAACACCTTACATTTACCGAAGAAAATGTGCCTGCTGCTAACTGGTGGCATTGGGTTTGCCTGTTTATTTGAGTCGCGGAGGCCATTCATAAACAAAAACACAATGTGTATAAATAAGTATAATTGAACTTTTTTGTAGGGTATAGAAGATTTTGACAGGTTAACCAGCTAACAGAATGCTAAGCTAGAACTAGAATGGTATAATCGAACATTTGTGTTGGGTGTAGGCTAAGCTAACAGATTAATCGGCTAACGGAATGCTAAGCTAGTATGTTGAGTAGTATAATTGAACGTGTTGGGTATAGGCTAAGATGACAGATTAATTGGCTAACGGAATGCTAAGCTAATATGTTGAGTAGTTTAATTGAACGTGTTGGGTGTAGGCTAAGCTAACAGATTAATCAGCTAACGGAATGCTAAGCTAGTATGTTGAGTAGTATAATTGAACATTTGTGTTGGGTATAGGCTAAGATAACAGATTAATCGGCTAATGGAATGCTAAGCTAGTATGTTGAGTAGTATAATTGAATGTGTCGGGTATAGGCTAAACTGACAGATTAATCGGCTAACGGAATGCTAAGCTAATATGTTGAGTATAATTGAACATTTGTGTTGGTATACGCTAAACTAACAGATTAATCGGTTAACGGAATGCTAAGCTAGTATGTTGAGTAGTATAATTGAACATTTGTGTTGGGTATACGCTAAGATAACAGATTAATCGGCTAATGGAATGCTAAGCTAGTATGTTGAGTAGTGAAGCTAGCAATTAGATCGTAATACAATTGTAAATTTCAAAAATGACAGATTAATCGTATGAATGCTAAGCTAATATGTTGAAGTAGTATAATTGAACATTTGTGTTGGGTATCTGTTAAGATAACAAGTTAAATATTTAATGGAATGCTAAGCTAGTATGTTGAGTAGTATAATTGAATGTGTCGGGTATAGGCTAAACTGACAGATTAATCGGCTAACGGAATGCTAAGCTAATATGTTGAGTAGTATAATTGAACATTTGTGTTGGTATACGCTAAACTAACAGATTAATCGGTTAACGGAATGCTAAGCTAGTATGTTGAGTAGTGTAATTGAACGTGTTGGGTATAGGCTAATCTAACAGATTAATCGGCTAATGGAATGCTAAGCTAGTATGTTGAGTAGTATAATTGAATGTGTCGGGTATAGGCTAAACTGACAGATTAATCGGCTAACGGAATGCTAAGCTAATATGTTGAGTAGTATAATTGAACATTTGTGTTGGGTATAGGCTAATCTAACAGATTAATCGGCTAATGGAATGCTAAACTAAAACATTGAATGTTATAACTAAACATTTATGTAGGCTTAGTAGTTAGCTCGTATCTTGCAAAACATGAGATTAATCTAAAAGCACAAAGAACAAGAAATGTGTATTTTTACAATCTATAACTATTACTGTCATAACTATTTACTTTGCCTATATACCCTAAGTTAGCAGGCTAATCAGGTAGCAGAATGCTAATTCAGCACATTGAACAGTATAATTGAACATTTATTTAGGCTGTAGGCTGAGTTTAGAGCTCTTTACTAAACTAAACAGATTTGAGTTAGACATTAAGTCAAGTCACCTTTATTTATATCGCGCTTTTAACAATACAGATTGGGTCAAAGCAGCTTTATAGTATTAAATAGGTAAAATAGTGTGCAATAATGCAAAACAGTAAACACTCAATTTTCAGTTAAAGTCAGTTCATTCTCCATCTCAGTGTTGTGTGTTAGTTCAGTCGCTGCAGCTGCTGGCGGAGGAGCGGAGAGAGCAGCGAGCTGATTGGCTGTGGCGCTCTGGCGGTTGGCACGGCAACGGGAGCGTGCGTCACGGCGACGCAGAGGGGCGTGGCCCGGTGGCCAGCATCATCGCTCTCACACCACAGCGTGTCAGTATTTGTGTAGATGTGTGGTGATATCAGTAACAGCAACAGATCCATGCTTCTAAAGGGCGTTTTCAAATCACATCACAATATAACACACAACTCTATTTAGAGGCTCATTAAGAGTGAGAAGCGTCCGCTGTTCTCCAGCCGCTCTCTCTCTCTGTTCAGCTGCAGACGAGACTTTAAAAACTCAAACAGCAGCCGCTCAGTGGAGCCTTCAGTGCTCCATCAAGCCTAACGTCCTTAAATTGACTCTGACACAGCGCTGCGCTCTCTAACTGCTGTAAGTGGATGCTGTGAATGAGAAAGATTGCATAAATATTGATGTGTGTGGCTCGTCTGAACTGAACTGGACCGTTTAATGCTTTTACAGCTACAGGTCTGATGCTGCTGTGCTGATCGTCCAAAATATCGGTCATAGAGAATAAAATCTGTGCCTTTTCCTGAATTTCATTTTTTATAAATCTGTGGCATTTTCTATTTGCAAAAATAAATAAATGCATATAAAAATACATCTGTGCCATAGAAAAAAACCCTAGATAAAATCTGAAGAATCTTCCAAGTTCTTGCAAATGCAAACTTTGTATTCATGTTGCTAATATATGGTTTTAACATAAATTATTCATTCATAATATTTCATTATGACTTTTGAGAAGTCACTCTACGTGACATTTGACAACATGACATTAAAAAGTCAAATTATTTGAATATATGGCAAAATATTTTCAAATAATGTATATTTAATTGAAAAAAAGCTGCTTTATTGCTTTTTCTTTCTAAGAAATAATGTGCTTACAGCAATACTACAAAAGTGCTTACAGCAATACTATTTATTTTAAATAGTATTAATTTATTAATATTAATTTAATTTAATTTATTAATCTATTAATTTAAGTTTTTCTTATAGGATTTTTTTTCTGATATCAGGACAGTTGTTTCACCCAGATATTTTTGACTTCATGTCTCCCTAAAATACCAAAATGAATTTTAATTCAGCGATTCATGAAAGAAGGTTATTCAACTCTTTGCCTGGAATAATTTGTATTAGATTCCTCAATCTAGACAAAACTAAATATTCAATATAACGTTCTCTTTCTTGGCAGCCGAGTGCTAAAGTCCATCAGGATGTTCTGAATGAGCTGGTCCGGCCCAGTGTGGATTACGTGCGGCACAAGAAGTTCCGGTCGGGCAATTACCCATCATCCCTCAGCAACGAGACGGACAGACTGGTGCACTGGTGTCACGGAGCTCCTGGAGTGCTGCATATGCTCATCATGGCTCATAAAGTGAGTCACGCACACACACACACACACACACACACACACAATCCCCATCTCAATACACATGCAAGAGTTACAGCAGAAGCTGCACTTCTACACATGGGCTCTGTTTTTCATGAATCCGATATCCTGTTATGTTCCTTTATGATATTTAAAAACCAGCTCATTCTCTCAGTGTGGAGACAGATATCTGCCACTGAAGTGAAACGGGATTCAGAGATGCATCTGTCTTTATTCTGCCTGCTGTTCATTCTTAAGGTCATGTTTGTTCTGTGTGTTTTAGGTCACTGAGTTTATTTCTTCATACAGCAGCCCACACTGCCATCTAGTGCTCACTCACAGAGTCATGTTTTTTAATCATAACCTTATTTTTTTATCAGGCATCATAGTGATATTTAAAAAATGTTACAAATTGGACTTGTTTTCGGTCACATATTTAAATGTGTAGTCAGATAGAATCAGAAAAAAAGATGTTTATTAGTCTGTGTGCTTTTGAGTTTATTTTCTCCCTCCATCACTGTAGAATGAACATATGGGTCGTGTTTCTCTCTCTCTCTCGCTCTCTCTCATTCTTTCTCTCTTTCTCATTCTTTCTCTCTCTCTCTCTTTCTCTCGTTCTGTGTTCGTCTGTGTCTTTATCTCTGTCTGGTGGGTCGCCTGAGGACTGCAAGGGAAAATTGAGCATGTGTTATATTTGGAAAGTGAATTTTTCTTCGAGCAGCTTTTACACCAGAGCTCTGACAAATGAAGACGGACGGCAGGACCTGCTTTTGCGTCCACACACACACACACACACACACACACACACACACACACACTCACTCACTCACTCACTCACACTCACTCACTCACTCACTCACTCACTCTCTCACACACACACACACACACACACACACTCTCACTCACACACTCACTCTCACACACACACACTCACTCACTCACTCACTCACTCACTCACACTCTCACACACACACACACACACACACACACACACTCACTCACTCACTCACTCACTCACTCACTCACTCACACACACACACACACACACACACACACACACACACACACACTCACACTCACACACACTCACTCTCACACACACACACTCATTCTCACTCACTCACTCACTCACACTCTCACACACACACACACACACACACACTCATTCTCACTCACACTCACTCTCACACATACTCACTCACTCACTCTCTCACACACACACACACACACACACACACACACACACACACACACACACACACACTCATTCTCACTCACACACTCACTCTCACACACACTCACTCTCACACATACTCACTCACTCACTCACACTTGTTCTGCTATCCTTGTGGGGACTCTCATAGGCATAATGTTGTTCTGCTGTACAGACCGTATTTTCTATCGTCCTACACCAACCCTACACCTAAACCTACCCCTTACAGGAAAATTTTCTGCATTTTTAGATTTTCAAAAAACTTCATTCTGTGTGATTTATAAGCTTGTTTACCCGTGGGGACCTCAATTTAGGTCCCCACCGTGACACAAGTCCCCATGAGGCTGTGTGTATTCAGGTCTAAGTCCCCACCAGGATAGAAAAAACAAGTACACACTCACTCACTCACTCTCACACACTCACACACTCTCACACACTCACTCACTCACTCACTCACTCACTCACTCACTCACTCACTCACTCTCACACACTCACTCACACACACACACACACACACACACACACACACACTCACTCACTCACTCACTCACACACACACACACACACACACACACACACACACAAAAGGGTTATGACAGTAAATATACATTGCAGGGCACAGTCTGTAATTACTGCATTTGACTGTAATGATGTAATTACTATAATTAGATGATAATAAGCCTGATGGGTCACTGGTTCTCAGAGGAGATCAGACGCGTCTGCAGCAGTGTAATGCGTGTGTTGTTGTGTCTCAGGTGTTCGGGGATGAGAAGTACCTGCGAGACGCGGCGGAGTGTGGAGAGCTGATCTGGCAGAGAGGTTTACTGAGGAAGGGTTATGGCATCTGTCACGGCACGGCGGGGAACGGATACGCCTTCCTCTCGCTCTACCACGCCACACAGGACAAGAAATACCTGTATCGTGCCTGCAAGGTACAGCGCCACACGTCCTCACAGCTCAGCCCTGAGTACAGTAGATGTACAGTAGATACAGTCATCATCATCTCTGCGTGTTATTAAACCTGACGTCATGGAAACAAAGCAAGGTCTGCATGAGCCTTTCTAGAGAAACAGCACAGGTCACCTCTGATCCATCGCTCCAGCAGCTTGATCTGTGTAATGTCTATGTATTTTTAAAATATGAAGTTTATTAAGGCTGTGAATCAGTTAAAATTTCTTGTTTCAGTTGAAATAATCAAATTGCTTGTATCACATTCTGATTATTAATTTAATCAATCTGATGATAAATTATGAATTTTAGAGTTAGGTGACATCTTTATTTTTTTTTCTTTCTTTCTGATGCTTTTATGAAAAAAATGAAACAAAAATTTCCCTGTTAGAAGAATTGATTTGTGCTCTTCACTCGTCTTATTCTCTTTTGAGATTGTGAGGAACTGGACATGCTTTAGGGCTTTGCATGGACAGGCACACTTTCCACACTTCACTTTTATGATAAAGCTTGTATTTTGTGTTCCAAATGATGATTTTTTTTTTTGTTATTACTTTTTTAATTTGTTTCTAGTTTGCTGAATGGTGTCTAGACTACGGGACCCACGGCTGCCGTATTCCTGACCGGCCTTATTCCCTTTTTGAAGGTAAATTGATCATCATGTCTCTGATAAAACATCTTCAAATTGTACTCTTCAATACTCTCAAAAAGTAATGGGTTAAATTTAATATTACATTTAAACTTTACTCATTAATTGAATGAACTAATCATGTCTGCGGTTACAGAGCTGTACTGAAGCTCATGTTCATCTTTGGTTGTAACATGGTTTATTGTGTTTCTAACAAAGGCCAGTTATGTAGTGTTTCCAGCCTGTTCTCATCATTACAGCAAAACATTCTACATTAGACACAATCAGTTTCTCTTGCTCTCTGGGGGGAAATAAGAGAAACAGATCAGTTTTTTTTTTTTTTGTAGCTTATTTAAAACAGTTTATATTGTGTAATTATGTAGTCTATATAATCCTTTATATACAAAGGTTTGGGGTTGGTGAAAAAAAAAAAAAAAGGCTTCATTTATTTGATCAAAAATACAGTAAAAACAGTAATATTGTGAAATATTATTATAATTTCAAATAGCTGTTTTCTATGTGATTGTATGGAAATAGGAATCTTATAAAATAGAAATAAAATAGAAATCTTTTGTCACATTATAAATACATTTACTGACACTTGATCAATTTAATGCATCTTTGCTGAAAAATATTAATTTCTTTCAAAAAAATAAAAAACTTTGGAACAGTAGCGTTTTTATCCTTCAAAAATAAATAAATAAAAATGATAATAAATTAAAATTAAGAGTTTTAAATATATATTCCTGTAGTAAGATTGTAATTTTCTTTCAGCTTGCTGCTAAAACTTATTAAAGCAAAATATTTTCATTAAAGCGATACTATTTAAGCGATATATCTAAGTTAGAATAAGCAGTAGTATTGAGCTGTGGTTCTCATGTGAGCAATGTGGGTTTGAATCTGATTCGCAACATTTTACCTCTCTTCATCATCGGCTCGAAGCTCTGTTCTTTAGTAAACATAAAAAGGCCAAACATATTCAGCACATGTGCTTCGACATATTGTGCTGCTGTATGTGAGCAATACAAGTTCTAATCCGGCTCGCAACATTTCCTGATTCCTCTCTCTCCCTCTGTTTCTCCGCTGTCTGCTTTCCACAATAAAAAGTGGCAAAAGACCAAAAATATAATAGCAGAAAGCCAAAATCCATGTGTTTTCACAACTTGATGGTGTTGATGTAACTCTACTTGATGTTTTTGCTTGACCTTCTGTCTAATCATCTGAATCCCCGAGGCTCTCCAGAGTTACCCGCTCGGCATCTGTAGTGATTTATCTGCTGCTTTACCTTGCTGTTGTCATGGCAACCCGCTTCCTGTGCTCAGATTCTCATTAAAAGTCACACTCTGATTGGCCGCTCGAGTCTCCCGCCGCTTTCTCTGTAGTTAGCGGTCGGTGATGGTCATACTCCCACAACACACGACATTCCCCTCCGCAGCCCAACATGCCTTCACAGACAGACTGCTGCACATAAACTAGCTGCATGATGCTGATTATTTATTCTAATCCTATTGGGCTTTTGGACTTGAAATGATAAAACAATCACTAAAAAATGAAAGTTTGCAGAACATGTCCTCATCCTCAGGCCATCCAAGTTTGTTTCTTCATCAGGTTTGTAGAAATGTGTCTCAGCAATGGATGCTCTGCAGTGAATGGGTGCCGTCAGAATGAGAGTCCAAACAGCTGATAA
>JAFVLL020023599.1:11616-29840 GCA_021397915.2 Tor tambroides
CTGGAAATTAGCCGTAGAGGCTAAAGCTGCTCTTTTTTAATAAAAAGGGATTGTCCACATTATTATAAATCAATAAAATCAAAATCAAATCAAATTAAGTATGGTAGTTTTTGTAGATGTTAAGTCTAGGTATTGGATTAAGGGATCTAGAATTTGCTCATGCAAAATAAGGCATTAATATGTACTAATAAACAACCAATATGCTTGTAATATGCATACTAATAAGCAACTAGTTAATAGTGAATAGTGTTCTGTTCCCTAATTGAAAGTGTGACTGAATTAATATAACTGCTGCAAATGTAATTTTTTATAATGTATCATTATGTAACGTGTAATTCATCATATATATTGCACTCTAATTAATAGATTCATTTTATTTCATGGATTATGTTTGGAATATACTTACTTTCTCAGAATGCTGCAATAAACACTAGCATTCAATAGTTTGGGGTCGGTAAGATTTGTTTTAGTGTTTCTGAAAGAAATCTCTTCTGCTCATCAAGGCTGCATTTATTTGATCAAAAATACAGTAAAAATTGTGAAATATTATTACAATTCAAAATAGCTGTGTAAAAGTGTAATTTATTTCTGTGATCTGCAGCTGTATTTTCAGCATCATTACTCCAGTCTTCAGTGTCACATGATCTTCAGAAATCATTCTAATATGCTGATTTGCTGCTCAACAAACATTTCTTGAATTTCTTGATGAATAGATTGTGATTATGCACACATACAAAAGGGTTATGACAGTAAATATACATGGCAGGGCACAGTCTCCAATTAGTGTATTTGACTGTAATGATGTAATGGCTATAATTAAAGTATGATTGGTCGTTGATTCTAGAGGAAGTCAGATGAGAGCTGGAGACTGGAGGAGTTTAATGCACGTGTTGTTGTTGTGTTTTAGGTCTTCAAGGATGAGAAGTACCTGCGAGATGCTGCTGAGTGTGGAGAGCTGATCTGGCAGAGAGGTTTGCTGAGGAAGGGTTATGGACTCTGTCATGGAACGGCTGGAAACGGATACGCTTTCCTCTGTCTCTATCACGCCACACAGGACAAGAAATACCTTTATCGTGCCTGCAAGGTACAGCTCTACACTCCCTCACGCTCAGACAGCATCATGTTCATCATCTCTGAACACACGCCGCTTACAGCCAATCAGGCGTGATCTCAAACCCAAGTCACCTGACCACAGGTCTGCATGGGCCTTTCTAGATAGACTGCACACTTCTCCTCTGATCCAGGGCTGGCTAGTTTGATCTGTGTATAAGTAATGTCTATGTATTTTTAAAATATATAAAAAAAAAAAATCTTGATTCAGTTGAAATAGTCAAATTGCTTATATCACATTCTGATGATAAATTATGAAATTTAGAGTTAGGTGACATGAATTCTTCACTGGCATATTTTACATTTAGTCATTTAGCTGATGCTTTTATCCAAATGAGGACAATGGAAGCAATCAAAACCAACAAAAGAGCAATGATATGCAATCACTATAACAAGTCTCAGTTAGCTTAACGCAGTACATGCAGCAAGGTTTTTTTTTTTTTTAATTATATAATAAAAAGAAAACACAGATAGAATAGAAAAAGAATAGAGCAAGTTAGTGTTAGAGGCCTTTTTTGCTTTTGTTATTTCTATAATAAGTAAAAAGAAAACAAATAGAATACAAAAAGATTAGAAAAGCTAGTTTTAGTTTTTTTTTTAAAGAATAGAATTAGAATAGAGAGTGCTAGAGTTAGAGGGTTAAATAAAGATGGAAGAGATGTGTTTTTAACCGTTTCTTGAAGATGGCTCAGGACTCAGCTGCTGGGATTGAGTAGAGCAGGTCATTCCACCAGGAGGGAACAGTACATGTAAAAGTCAGTGAAAGTGATTTTGTGTCTCTTTGGGGATGAACAATAAAGCTCTGTTCACTTGCAGAACACAAGCTTCTAGAGGCACATAGGTCTGAAGAACTGAATTTAGGTAAAGGGGTGCAGAGCCAGAGCTGGTTTTGTAGGCAAACATCAATGCCTTGAATTTTATTTATATATATATAGACTGTTCAAAATTTTGGGATTAGTAAAATTTGTAATGTTTTTTAAAGAAGACTCTTATGCTCATCAAAGCTTTATTTATTGGCTCAAAAATACAGAAAAACAGTAATATTGCAAAATGTTATTCCAATATAAAATAATGGTTTCTATTTTAATATACTTAAAGGGGACCTATTATGCCCCTTTTTACAAGATGTAAAATAAGTCTCTGATGTCCCAGAGCGTATATGTGAAGTTTTAGCTCAATATACCCCACAGATAAATTTTTACAGCTTGTTAAAATTGCCATTTTTAGGGCATGAACCAAAATGCTCTGATATTGAGTGTGTTGCTTTAAATGCGAGTGAGCTGTTGCTCCCGGAGAAGAGGGCGGAGCTTCAAGAGCTCACGCTCAGGCATTAGCAGTGCTAGCCTTTGCAAATAAACATTCCCCTGTTAGTACAAGCCTGTTATCTTTACAGAAAACTACTCGGTTTCAAAGTCAGTCATCTGATTATACTGTGCATAATAAATTCACGTTTATGAATTACACAGACGGGGAGCACGGCGGGATAAAAAATAACAACATAGCTGGTCTCATGCTATCACAAACTTTATAAGACCCACTTCTGATTATGAGCTCGACAACTTAAAGCGATCGACTCACATTGCTTTCATACGCACCTTTTAACTACCACATTCCTATTCACGATCATTCTGGCAGCACTTAAAGGCAGCATCAGTGCAAACAAACAAGAGACAATGATAGCTTTAGCAGTTAGCCTTACAGAGTGCCAAGAAACTCTTTCAGAGAGGCAATTTGGAAAACAAACGCATGATACTTACTTTGTCTGGAGCTGACGATCGTGCACGAAGCGTTGGTATTAATTCCTAAACATACTGGGGACGTTACCGATTTTTTCCGGGATATTTCCTTCGAAAATGAAATTTAACCACAGTGTCCTCGGCTCAGATGAGGGGAGATTATGGCGACTCCTATGTTCATTAGTGCATCCTAAAACACAACACTTGTAAAGCCTCTTTGGCGCTGATATTGTATATATCTCCAGTAATGGCGGACCGCAGCTTCTCACTCAGGGCTGTGTTTATGCTAATAGGGCAGAGAGCGTCACAAATGGGCGGGACTTTTTCCCCTCAGTGACGCGCAGAGAGGGAGAATCTGAAACAGCTCGTTTGGAGAGACTGTTTATGATTTATGGGTTTCATTAAAAAATGAGTTGGTGGATTTGTAACATTATAGGCTGGTTGTTTTCACACACCGCGGCCACACAACTGTGTTCAAACACCTTATAAAAGTGATTTTTGCATAATAGGTCCCCTTTAAACTGTAATTTATTTCAGTGATCTGCAGCTGTATTTTCAGCATCATTACTCCAGTCTTCAGTGTCACATGATCTTCAGAAATCATTCTAATATGCTGATTTATTGTTAGAATTAACAATGTTGGTAACTGTTGTGCTGCCAAATATTTTTTTGGAATCTGTGATACTTTTCTCAGAATTCTTTCATGAATGAAAAGTTAAAAGAACAGCATTTAGTCAAAATATAAATCTTTTCTAAGAATATAAATCATTGCTATCACTTCTTATCAATTTATCACATCTTGCTGAATAAGTTTTAATTTTTTTTCAAAAAAAAAGAATAAATGTTTACTGACCCCAAACTTTTGAACAGCTTCTTTTTAACTTTTTATTCATCAAAGAATCCTGAAAAAAATGCATCACAGGTTCCAAAACAATATGAAGCAGCACAACTGTTTCCAACATTGATTATAAATCAGCATATTAGAATGATTTCTGAAGATCATGTGACACTGAAGACTGGAGTAATGATGCTGAAAATACAGCTGCAGATCACAGAAATAAATTACACTTTAACACATATTCACATAGAAAACAGACATTTTACATTGCAATAATATTTCACAGTTTTTACTGTATTTCTAAATCAAATACTCACATTGGTGAGTAGGAGGGACTTCATAAATATAAAGAAATGAATAGTTAATATTACAGCATTCTTTGAAATAGTATGGGAAATGCATTATCAGCATTATAAAGTGCTTGTATTTCTGATCTCTGATCAGTTCAGAGCAGATTTGGCTGGTTTTCCGTCGACTCGCTGATAATTGCCAGAGCCAGTTGAAGCTGCTGGAGTAATGAAAGCATAATGGGCTCGGCTGTTCTCGTGTTATCACACTAACCTTTTACAGCCGCAGTCATTTTCCAGCCCAAATTAAGCAGCGCTGCCAGACACAATCTCTCGTTTCACCCTCCGTGACCGAAGCGCCTCTCTAGTGCCTTTGTGCAGCAGCTTGAGCCAAAAGCTTTCTTTTTATGGTTGCTTTTGTGAAAAAGTGAAGCAAAAATTGCCCTGTTAGAACAATTGATCCGTGCTCTTCACTCGTCTTTTTATTTTCCCTTGAGATCATGAGAGACTGGACATGCTTTAGGGATTTGCATGCACAGGCACTTCCCACACTTCACTTTTATGATAAAGCGTTGTTACAAATGATGATTTTTCTGTTTTGTTTGTTTCTAGTTTGCTGAGTGGTGTCTAGACTACGGGACCCACGGCTGCCGTATTCCTGACCGGCCTTATTCCCTTTTTGAAGGTAAACTGATCATCGTGTCTCACTGATAAAATATCCTCAAAATGTACTCTTCAATATTATCAAAATCTAATGGGTAAAGTTTAACATTGCATTTAAATCAATGAAATAATCATGTCTGCTGATACAGAGCTGCACTGAAGCTCAGACGTTCATCTTTGGTTTATTTTGTTTCAATAAAGGCCAGTAATGTAGTGTTTCCAGCCTGTTCTCATCATTAAAGTACTCCATTCTACAGTAGACTTCGCCAGTCAGTTGGTTCATTTAAATAAAAAAAAAACAATTTAAATCTCTTTAAACTCTCTTCTGCTCACCAAGGCTGCATTTATTTGATAAAAACAGTAAAAACAGTGAAATATTGTGAAATATTATTACTGTTTTAAATAGCTGGAAATAGAAATCTCACAAAATATAAAAATAGAAATAGATTCATTTTTTGTCACATAAATGCATTTACTGAGACTTTTTGTCAATTTGATACACCTTTGCTGAAAAAGAAATATTAATTTCTTCAAAAAAAAAAACTGACCCAAAACTTTGGGATTGTTAGTTTAATAAATAAAATAACAAATAAATAATAATAATAATAATAATAATAATAATAATAATAATAAAAAAAAAAAAGAGTTTTAAATATAGTAGTCAACATTTGAAGTGGATCAAAACTTTTCATTAAAGTTGTCCTAAAACAAAAACAATACCCATTCTTGTCTTAGGACAACTTTGATGAACTTTTGATCCACTTCAAATGTTGACTACTCTATATATATATATATATATATATATGTATATATATTTCTGTAGTAAGATTGTCATTTTCTTTGCAGCTTGCTGCTAAAACTTATTAAAGCAGAACATTTATGCATTAAAGATCTATTTAAGCAATTTATTTAAGTTAGAATATGCCATAGTATTGAGCTATGGTTCTCAAGTGAGCAATGTGGGTTTGAATCTGGTTCGCAACATTTCCTAATTCTGATTTACCTCTCTTCATCATCAGCTAAAAACTCTGTTCTTTATTAAACATCAAAAGGCCAGAAATATTCAGCACCTGTGCTTCGACATAATGTGCAATACATATGTGGGAGATTTCTAATCTGGCTTGCAACATTTCCTGATTCCTCTCTCTCCTAATGATATTTCTCTGCTGTCATCTTTCCACAATAAAAAGTGGCAACAGACCCAAAATACAATAGCAGAAAGACAAAATCCATTTGTTTCCACAATTTGACAGTGTTGATGTAACTCTTCCTGATGTTTTTGCTTGACCTTCTGTCCAATCATCTGAATCCCCGAGGCTCTCCTGAGCTACCCACTCGGCATCTATAGTGATGTATCTGCTGCTGTACCTTGCTGTTGTCATGGCAACCCACTTCCTGCACTCAGATTCTCATTAAAAGTCGCACTCTGATTGGTCGCTCGAGTCTCCCGCCGCTTTCTCTGTAGTTAGCGGTCAGAGATGCTCCTGCTCATACTCCCTCCTCAGCCCAACATGACCTCACAACAAACAAACTGCTGCATATTAATCAGCATAATGCAGTTATTTTTTATTCTAATTCAATTAGGGTTTGGATTTGAAATGATAGTTCCCCAAAAATTAATATTTGCTGAAAATTTACTCATACTCAGGCTATCTTAGATCAGGATGAGTGTGTTTCTTCATCAGGTTTGTAGAAATGTGTCTCAGCAATGGATGCTCTGCAGTGAATGGGTGCCGTCAGAATGAGAGTCCAAACAGCTGATAAAAACATCACAATAATCCACACCACTCCAGTACATCAGTTAACATCTGGAGAAGACAAAAGCTGAAACAAATCCAGCATTAAGATGTTTTTAACTCAAATCTGAGTCCATAATCCATAATAACTCTTCCTCCAATGAAAAAGTGTTGTGGTCTGAATCAGGAGAGAGATCTGCACAGATCAAGCAGCGTTTACAAGACAAAACAGCTCTAAACAAATATGAGAGAGACAACAGGAGATGCACTTTTTCACTGGAGGAAGAGTTATTATGAATTATGGACTCAGATTTTGGTTAAAAACATCTTAATGCTGGATTAGTTTCAGTTTTTGTCTTCTCCAGATGTTAACTGATGGACTGGAGTGGTGTGGATTATTGTGATGTTTTTATCAGCTGTTTGGACTCTCATTCTGACGGCACCCATTCACTGCAGAGCATCCATTGCTGAGACACATTTCTCCAAACCTGATGAAGAAACAAACTCATCCTGATCTGGGATGGGCTGAGGATGAGTAAATTTTCAACTAATGTCCATTTTTAGGTAAAATCTTTAATCTGAGAGTCTCATGATAGTATGAATATCAGTGCTAACCAGATTGTTGTCTTGTTGCTGTAGGTATGGCAGGAGCCATCCATTATCTCTCAGATGTCATCCAGCCTGAGGGTTCCCGTTTCCCTGCTTTTGAACTTTGACCTGTGCGTTTGGAAGCATAGACTTTTACTCCTTTATTAGGAGCTTTACATGCTTTCATTTGATGGTACATTTACATCGCTCTGGATGGACCCTTTAAAATGAAGAAAACAGTTTCTTCCTCATCATGGACGCAAAAAACCCAACCTTCAGCCTATAATTTCAAACAACGCCGCCTTGAGTTCGGTCTTCGTAGCTTGTAGTCTTTATCAGTATGTTGCTGTTTTTTTGTATAATATTTAATGCTAATGTATGGTTTTAAGTTTATATCTTACAGTGCAGCAGTGTTTCTTGCATCTGCATGCTCGTTGGTCAGTAGCAGTGCCTCGATGCGATTATTGTCTGTTGCGCACTGGAGCATTTGTCCCATGTTTGTCTTTGCATGAGGATGATAACACACGCTCATGTTGGAATGTGTCGGTGTATGTGTGCCTTCCGGTAAATTAATCCAGTATCCAACACGGTGTGGTTGTCCAGTATGTACTGTGCGTATGTCAGTGTTTCGTTCCAGTCGCCGTTGGTAAAGAAAGAATCCATTATTCCTGAAAGAATGACCTGCTCTGGTAAATATTGTTTCCTCAGGCAAAATGTGTTATGAATGTCACAATAAAATGGGCTTTTTCTGAACTGCTGTACTGTACTGTAACCTGTCATTCAGCTAATGCACGAGTCTTCTCAAATCACAGCATCTGAAATGAAACCACCTGCAGTCCAGTGTAATCAAGTGTAGTGCAGTAAATAGAGTAAAGTGTGTCAGATTGCAGTAGTCCGCTGGATCCTCCACAGACTAATGCACTCAGAACTGACCTGATGATACTGATTTCTCAATTTTAACCCATCTGCATTTTGATAAATTGATATTGATTCTTAAATCCCAAGATCTGCTATAAAAGGGCTGTGCTGTTTTCTGCTGATTTGTTAAATAAACACTAAACATTATTCATAGTGTGTGCCATCCAATAATCACAGTCATTACTTTTGATATAAAACCCAGTATCTGCTTTCAAATTCTTCAGATTTGAAATGGTGACAGATCACTGAAGCCCCTGTAGTACAACTTTGATGAAAGGTTTTGATCCACTTCAAATGTTCACTACTATATGCACGTATATATGTACATTATAGTTATAGCACATTCAGCCCTGAGATGCATTCAGAAGTTTGGTGCTAAATTACAAGGTTTTTGTGAAGTCATCTTAATGGTGTACACTCACATGAGATGAAGACTGTACTTTAGAGTTTTCTATAAAAAGGTTTTAATTATACATAACGCGGGCCTCAGTGTTTTTCACTGTGTTGAAATGATGTGATGAGAATCCTCATGCTGATTGGCTGCTGCCTCTGTGGCTGCGCTAGTACACATCCCAAAAATGTGCCAAAACTATCAAAAAAAGAACAACAGATCATCCCTCAGCTCATACAGTCGAGCCGGTAGCTATAATATTGGGCTCACAAAACAAGTCAGTCAGAGTGGAAGAACTTGACTGGTCTGCATAAAACCAAGTCCTAATCCCAGTTGAACACTGGCTCTGGTGTGACTGTAAATGCAGACCTTGAGCCAAAAACTCATCACCAAACACCAATGACTTGTTCATATGGGTTTAAACAGTTCAGGACACTTCCAAAAAACCAGCAACAGAGATGAAATACAATTTTAAATACATGAATTATGTTCCTATCGTTGTTGCCACAGATTTGGAAGTGCATTTTCTGTTCTAAAGAAGGAGGTGTCCCAATATTTTTGTCTATATAGTGTATGTACAAGTCATTTGTTGGCAAGTCATTTGAGTTTTTGGCTCAAGGCCTGCATTTACAGTCATACCAGAGGTGTTAAACTGGGATTAGGACTTGGTTTTATGCAGACCATTCAAGTTCTTCCACACTGACTCAATCAATCATTTTCTTTTTGAACCTTGTCTTATACACAGAGGCATTGTCATGTTAGAATAGAAAAGGGTCCTGTCCAAACTGTTGCTATAATATTAGAAGCACACAATTCCCTACAATATCATTATATGCTTTAACATTAAGATTTGTACTCATAGAAATTACTAAAGTAGTCAAACCTGTTCATTAGAATGTTTATTCTCCCTAGACATTTACATTTAGAAAACATTTTGACTTGTGTTGCCTTCCATTTATCTTCTTAAAATGTCTCAAAAAGGTTAAATTTAGCTTCATAAAACTTGCAGAAACCCTGATTGCTGCAGTGTGTATCGCAGCATATATCGCTACTTAAAGAGATAGTTCCCCAAAAAATGAAAATTAGTTGTAAAGAATGTTCAGTTTTTTGCACACAGATGGTTTCGTTTCATAATACCTCAATTTATCATGAGCCACAGGGATTAATTTAATGTTGCCTAATATGCTTTTTTTAATTCTCAAAGCCGTTGACTTGCATTTTCTGATTCACAGAAGAGCACAGTTTCAGCTAAAAGCCTCTTTACTGCTCTACTGAAGAACAAAAGTCAGCTACATCTTAAATGGCCTGATTAACAGCGCATTTTCATTTTTGGGTGAACTGTCTACCTTTAAAGTACAGCGATTAAAGATTTACATTTCATTAAAAACACTTTCAACAGACGAATGCCATTACAGTTCTAATGCACTGAAAGAGTGAACTTACTGAGGAGAGAAATCAGTGGAAAAGGTGCGTTGTGTAAAGGTTGTCTTGACCTCCTACTGTGTGAAATAAGCCTGTGGTGATGTGAGACGAGGTCAGCGGCTGCGGGCTCGTTATGTAAATGTGTAATTGTGTTCAGAGTTGAGTGGGTTCAGCTTCAACGCTCGCTCTCTGAGATCAGGTGAAGGGTTAGATCCATTACTCAAGCATGCACAAACACATCTCATATAGAAAATGTAAATTAGATGATTATAGTGCCACCTAGTTCATCCATCTCTATAAAACCATATATAGGGTGAATTCAGGTTAATTGGGACATTTGTTTCCCAGTCATCTCAATGGCAGAAAGGCTTCCAATTTACCTGAATTGACCCCTAGTATGTTTTTCACAAATATTTGTTAGATTCATTTTTCCAGTAAAGATTTTCTGGGTTCTAAACCTTGAACCAAATTTGAAAAAGAAAGAGGAAAAAAAAAAAAAACCCCGAAAAGCTAAGGTAAAAGACTTTGAGCACTAAACTAATCCTGTGAAGCATTGTGAATGCATTTTTATTTATTTTTTATTTTTTTTATTTCTTTGCAAAATGCATTTGGGTTGTTCCATGTCAAATCAACCACATTTCAGAAACTTTCCCGGCTCAAAGTATTTTTTCTGAAGAAAGAAAAACATGTCAAACAATATGTCATAAATGTATATTTATTGAGTAAATAAATCGATGCACTGTTTTGTGGAAGAGGGTAAAAATGACTTCAGAAAGCTGATGGCAGTGTTATTTTTACACAGATTGGTAGCTCCATTAGTATAATCTGTTGATTTTAGCAGTCTTTGTTGCATTACATGCCAACAGTGAGAGTTAAAAAATGGGAAAAGGTACTTTTCAAGTTTTCCTTCTTCAAAGTTCGGATGCCTGAAATTTAAGATGTGTTAAACATCTCTTAATGCCCGTTTTGATTTTGGGTCTTAACAAACTTTCTTTTGGGTATCTTCATTTTTAAAGTTCTATATGCTTCAGTTTCACAGATGGCTTCATGAGTAAATTGTTAAATATTACACATTTTCAGTGGTCAAAAACCAAATGCGTGTCAGCTGATACTTTCTTTTAAAGAGGAATGTCTGAAGAACAAATAATGTTCAAACTAGAAATGTGTTGTTTCCCTCAAAATAATTGAACTGAACACCTGGCTGAGTGCCAAAAATATTATTTTTCCAAAGTTAGCATGTCTGTACCTCAGTATTATTTTAGATTCTGGTTCTTAATCAACTTTTCTATAGTAATCTTCATTTTAAGGCCCACTTAATGTCCAGTTTGTTGAATTTTACACATTTTCAATAGTTGAAAACCAAATGTTGGCTGCTTCTTTATTAATCAAACTAATATATCTTCTTAATTTATGTGTACTTTCTCCATTTAAAAAAAAATAAAAATAAAATAAAATCACAAATTTGAGCCAGGGACCTCAGGTTGAGTCGACACAGAATGACCCATTAGTTTTCAAAAGTTTGGGGCCAGCAAGCTTTTTTTTTTTGCTTGTTTGTTTTAAATAATACTTCAATGCTGCAAGGATGTATTAAAGATGCTCATCGATGATGTATTAAAGACATCATCCATCATGCCTGAACCCTGAAATGTATTATGCTGGAAAAACAACTAAATTGGTCTAGAAGCAAACTCACTCAGAAATTGCTAGTATAGGCTATTTCACAAACGGAGAAACTCAAAACACATTGAATTAAATGTGACATTTTTAAGTACAAATACAAAAGTAGTATTTTCTTGTAAAACTGAATAAAAATCTTTTTAATAAAATAAATTTTAACCTGTGCTGACACAGAAACGTTATTTTAAACTATTAATATTTCACAAGATTGCTGTTATTGTTGTATTTTTAATCAAATAAATACTATATATTTAAATATATACAAATATGTATATTGTTTGTGAGTGTAATTAATTGTCATTTGCAGAGCTCTTTTGGTGCAGTTTTAGTTGCAATTTTTCAGTGCTAGAGGGCACTACAGTAAAAACCCCTCACAAACGTGGTAAAAGAAGCTGAATTTTGCC
Organism: Tor tambroides; assembly: GCA_021397915.2. Classification (NCBI taxonomy): domain Eukaryota; kingdom Metazoa; phylum Chordata; class Actinopteri; order Cypriniformes; family Cyprinidae; genus Tor; species Tor tambroides. The sequence goes on from JAFVLL020023599.1 coordinate 23,387, forward strand.
ACTTCGTGACAACATAGCTTGTCAGTTGTGGTTGTTTTCTTCCATTATATCCTCATCAGATAATTTGTGACTACATTAGCATAATTGTGATCACATTTCAATGTGAGATGCAAAAGTGTGCAACATTTTTAAAAAAGCTGCAAGATGAATCATCTGCTGCAGAGCTCTTACACAAGACTTGAGTTTCGACTTCAGCAACCAAGAATAGATGGGTCTAATTAACCTAAAAGCTATGTAGTTGAATTCATTTGATTTATGTTAATTCTAGAGGCTAGTTCCAGGAAAATGCCATGACTGTGCAAGTAAACACTTAGAGAGAGGAATACAAAGCTACAAAAATTAGCAAGAGCCGTCCAATACCTGAACAAATAACAAACACAGAGACACGAGCGACGCAGTGAAGACCTGTGGGAGGCATAGCAAAAGTCTCAAAGAGAGGGAACTTTATTACTGTAGTTGATGATTTTCTGACATCGAGAGCGTTTCACTATGACCGTTTGCTGGTGTGTCAATGACAGTGCAATTACTCAACAGAGCATCAGACCGTAATTATTCATCTGTCACGCCAGATCCAGAGGCAGATGTTTGACACCGTACAATTTCACAGCTGTCCTTGACACCCTGAAGCGTTGTGTTCCAGCCTACGCTGTAATTTGAACATCTCTTCAATCACGAATTCATGAGAGTAAAACAAAACACCAACGGATCTTAACAGTAAAACAAACTCCAACATTAGCAGACGGACTCAGTCTCTCTTTGCATAGTTCAGCTTCAAGCAGATCAACAACCAAACCATGAACAATGTGCCACAACTACAAAAACAGCACTTTCAAAACAGGTTGTGAATATACCCGAAACTATTGATGCTTCGCAAGGGTCTGAGTCAATATTAGGTCTCAGCAGGAGTTAAATGGGTGAATAATGCAATGAATGTCCTTTTATCCCCCGTCTGTGGAGTTTTACTAACATTTTCATTCTGTTCAGTCACAACATCAAGAATAGAAACCAGCCAGCATTCAGTATATTAACTGTAAGAATCAAGTATGCAAAATATGTAACTTTCAAGTCACTTTGTTCCAAACAAATCACGTTGAATTAATATTAAGTACATTTAAATAAAAACTTCAGGATCACATTGACATTTACTAGAAATGGTCTCAAAATCAGATCTTTTTTTGCAAATAGTGTTTGTTGGTAAATGTTATGCAGATTATGTCTAGGTCATCTTTCACCTCAAAAACTACAACAACACAAAGTAATATTTAAGTTATTTTTTTTGTTAGCTTTTTGGAAATTTAAATCAATTTAAAATGATAATTAAGCACATTCACCCAAATTATTCTTAGCAAGCTTAATGGGCTGAATTGTCATCAACAAAAAAGGTTCCTTAATAGTATTAAAAATATGCTCAGTTTTATACAAATTTGAATTTATTTTTAGTTTAATTCATGAGCGTCGGAAGCAGAATAAATGTGGGTGGGTCCTCCCCCAGAAAAACATGACTGGAGTATATGCCATCTTCTGTAGTCTGGTGCCTTTTAATTAACGTTAATGTCCTGCCTCGTTGGCAGGGGTTATTCACATCATTACCTCTGCCCACTAACGTCACAATATTACAAAAGACACTTGATAATACACATTTCCAATGGTGTACGTGGTAAAGCGTGTAGCGTAATGTTTTTGACGCGAGCGACCCGAGTTTGCGTCCACCTTCTGCCGAAGTCGTTCTTCTCCCTTTTCACATCTCATATTACATTTGTTCTCAATAAAAATAAAAATGAAGGAAATAATTGAAAAGTTGGAATAAAGTATTGGGTAGGGTTAGGTGTATCTGAGCAGCAGATACACTAAGATCTAGTAAGATCGAGTAACTAGTGAAAACATAGACTGGAGTTTGCTGTATATGCAGCGGTAGTGTAGGGTATACTCATGCACTTCTTTCAGTCGGCTTGTGTATACCCACTTATAAATCCCCTCTGATGTGTCCTGCATTAGCCAAAATCATCACAGTCCACCACACGAGTAGCTCATCAAATCACATGTGAATAAATGCAAATATTCCCTAAACACATCCCATAAAGACAGTGATGTGGTCAGGACCTTTGAAATGTGACCCTGGAGCACAAAAGCAGTCTTAAGTCGCTGGGGTATATTTGTAGCAATAGACAACAATACATTGTATGGGTCAAAATTATCCATTTTTCTTTTATGCCAAAAATCATTAGGATATTAAGATCATGTTCCATGAAGATATTTTGTAAATTTCTTACCGTAAATATATCAAAATTTTATTTTTGATTAGTAATATGCATTGCTAAGAACTTCATTTGGACAACTTTAAAGGTGATTTTCTCAATATTTAGATTTTTTTGCACCCTCAGATTCCAGATTTTCAGCCAAATATTGTCCTATCCTAACAAACCATACATCAATGGAAAGATTATTTATTCAGATTTCAGATGATGTATTTTGAAAAATTGACCCTTAAGACTGGTTTTGTGCTCCAGGGTCACAAATGTGTTTGGTGATGCGCAATGCTCTGCGGACAGTGACAGAGATCATACGTGTAAAATAATAATTATTATTGATCACTAATTTGAATCAGTACATTATAACAAAAAGAAAACCTTAAAAATGAAAAGCAGCAGGTTTTTATGATCAGAAATTTCTTAAACTGGTGAACCCCTGTAAACTTTTCAGTCCAAGCGGCCATAAATGAAATGAATACCCACTTCTCCAGGCAGCACTACCCCACTGTTTCTATGGAGTCTGAATGAGCCATGTGGAACAGATTTGAGGACGCAGCAGCGCTGAACTCGAGGCTGTAGCTAAATGGGGATTTATCATGAGGAATGGCTTTGACTGACGGCACTCTGAAAAGTGCACAGAGGTATTGGCTGAATTAGTCCTGTCCCACCCACATACAATGGTTCCGACGCCCATGGTTTAATTTAATTCAGGGTTTAAATGTAACCCAGACATTTCTCAACAATTTTCAGTCTGCATTTTATTTAAAAAGCAAAAAGGTTAACCAGTGATTGCTTCACTTTTGATCCTTTTCCATGCTAATGAAGAGGCCTAAAACTAATTAGAGTTGTTTTCAAGCAGGTGTTGTGGTAAATACATCACTCCCTCCAAATAACACTCCAAAACTCAGCTGTATTTCTCACTGGGGGTGAATCCTTATTGTTCATCTGCACACATTTCAATGATAATTGTATTCCATTAATTAATTTGCACAGATAAATTCAGGAGAAATGCACAGAGGGCCATTAACAAGAGTGAACTCTCCAACAAAACCAGACGTTTAACCCAGAACGAGCTTTTGCAATTTTCCAGCCCATCCACAAAAACAGGGCACTATGGGTGTAATGAAGTGGAAAAATGTGAATAAACATGGCTTCAATAGACTCACTCCATATGAGTTCATCATCTATTTCAGATTAATACCCATACAAGAGGTTCTTGACCCATTAAAACACTGGGATTGGAACAAAAGAACAGCCAAATTCTTGTTTGTATGGAAGCCCGTTTCCACCGCTAAAAAAATAAATAAATAAAAGTAATTGCGACTTTTTATCTCACAATTCTGACTTTTTCTCAGGATTGTGATATCAACTCACATTTGCAAGAAATAAAGTCAGAATTGCAAAATATAAATCCACAGTTTGGACATTTCTTGCAAGTTACAAGTTTATATCTTGCAGTTCTGACGTACTTGCAGTGCTGACTTCTTTTCTCAGAATTGTTAGATATAAACTTGCAATTGCGAGTTATAAATCCATCTCTGAGAAAAAAAGTATTCTCTTACAATTGTGAGTTTATTTCGTAATTCTGATTGAAAAAAGTCATAATTGTGACTTTTCTCAGAATTGTTATATAAACTTTCAAGTCCAATTCTGAGAAAAGTACCTTCTTATAAATTCTTACAGAGTAAAAAAAAAAGTCAATTAAACTTGCAATTGCGAAATAAAAAGTCGCAATTACTTTTTAATTTTTATTCAGTGGCATAAACGGGCTTCCATATATGTTTGGGAGGCTCAGGTAGCATGAATACTGTGGCCTGTGACCTGTCGACAATATCACGTGATATTGATACCATAAAATGCACGATCTGAGATCAGAATCGGCGTCTACAGTACCAAACTCCTGCTGTTTGGGTTCTGAAGTGCAGTCGGCCGCACATGAGGCGACTGGATGGATGTCGTGTGTTTTTCACAGCCATCTCATCCTGTTCTCCAGAAGGCCAGCGGGTTTCTTCCACTTTATCCACCTTCCAAGCTCCACTTCAGCCCCTCAAGACCCACTTTTCAAAGAGAGGGCATCGAGACTCTCAGTATCTTTTGTGAGCTTGACAGCTTCTTCAAAAAGAAGTTTCTTTGAAATCCCATCAGGACGTTTGTTCTCTTTGTTGCCCCTCCGTATTGCGCCAATCAAACGATAAAACAAACTGGGAACGGGCAAGAAAGAGGCGTCCTGAAACAAGCAAATAAAGAGAGTTTTGCGAGAGCGTCTCATTGCGAGGCCTCGCTGTGGTTCTTCTTCTCGGCGTTCCTGAAGACCTGCTCGTAGGAAGGCGGCGGGTGGTTGCAGTATGAAGGCGGCGGAGGGTATGAACTCATCATGTGTGCTGGGGCCGTTTGACCTGGGTAGGCAGGGGTCAGGGTCGTCGTCATGGCGCCACAGGGGTCACCGTAGCCTTGCATGCCTGGCTGCTGGGAGACTGTTGGAGAAACAATGAATCAAATCATGTCAAGGTTTACTGATGTATAAAATGTCAGCATGCTTTTAGCTGATATAACACTGCTACTGTGTGACAAGTTCATAAAGTTTTATTATTTTATCATCATTTTTTTTTTTTTTTACACCACAGCAGCATTTAAACTAATCAAGGGGGGAAAGTAAAATTTAAAATTTGATAAATTACAAAAACAATTTATATTTAAAAAAATCACTGATTTTGTATTTATTTTAATAAATGAATTAAAATTTATGAATGAATTAAAATTTACATTTTTATATATTTTAATACATTTATTAACATACACACTTGTTTTATATATTTTTTTAAAACAGTCACTTTTTCCCCAAGACTTTCACTCTCTCTGTTCCTGTACTACCCAGAGCTGTTTTACTATTAATGATACTATTACAGTTTTTATTTTCTGTCTTTGTTAAAGTTAAATCTTAGTTAAAGTTTCAGTAATTTTGTTGTGTTTTTATCATTTAAGTATTTTTTATGTCTATATAGTTCTATTCATTTGTATTTCAGTTTCAGCTGGAGTTATTTTAATAGAATTTAAACAAATATATCTCTGCTTTAGCTTGTTCAATAATCTACTTTTGTTTTTAGATTAGAGAAAAGCATCCTCTAAATGATAAATTATATGTTTTAAATATATTTAAAATACATCACAGTTCAAAAGTTTGAGGTTGTTCTTCTGTTCACCTAGGCTGCATTTATTTGATCAAAAATATAAACAGTACTGTAGTGAAATATTATTACAACTACCCTGTTTTTATTGTAGACTATATATATTTTTAACAGCTTTATGTTTATGCCTGTATTTTCATAGTCCAGTTCTTACAGTATCTGCTTTAAGATCTTAATGAAGACTATATCATGTAATTAATGAAATGAAGAGAATGAAGAACAGCCACAGGACGTCTTAAGAGGAGAAATGACCATAATCTGACATCATTGTTTAACTCACACCTGTGTGCTGGAGGAATAGAGCTAAAGGCATCTGTACAATTGTATAATACATTTTTTTTTAAATTATTATTTAATGGCAGATTTAGAGGACTTTTTAGAGCTTCATATTATGTTTTCAAATACAATATATCATACAGATGAACTGAAACAGCAAGAAACTAGAGCTCTAGCAGTTCTAGGGACTTTAAATCAGTCTCTTATTGATGCCAGTTAGGATTTGTTTTCTTCTTAAAATGGATCACAAAATGTTTTTCAGTTTCACTATTTACTGTAAGATAAATGAGAGAGCGCTTCTACTTTATCATGTTAATTTGTCTTGAACAAAACTGTTTACGAAATAAAAACCAAGCAATTGCAGTCTTATTCAGATTCTCAGTTTTCCACTCAAGCAGCAAATATAATAACTCGCTTCATTTTCCCTCAGTACAGATAGTTTCGAGAGCCAAACTGAAGTGACCTATTTTCCTAATATGTGTTTTAGTGGTTGGAAAATAGTTTATGAAACTATGAATATTGCCAATTGAAATATATAATCAGTTCTCCTCTTTACCTTCAATAAGCAACCGTCGTCTTTTTATGAAGACTGATGTCAGCTGTAAACCATGTGCATTATTTTACATGCACATGATCATTTTAATCAAAAATGTATGCAAATTATGTGAAATCATTCCCACCTCCTTCAAAAAAATCTGTCATCATCCCTGTGCCTAAGATCAATAAACCCTCTTGCCTGAATGA
>JAFVLL020023599.1:29940-41695 GCA_021397915.2 Tor tambroides
TTTTTAATATACTTTTTTTTTTTTTTTTTTTTTTTGCAAAATGTATTTGGGTCAAATCAACCAAATTTCAGAAACTTTCCCAGCTCAGATTTTTTATTTTGTCAATATTTTTTTCTGAAGAAATTAAAAAATATATATAAATATGTCATGGATGCATATTTGAGTAAATAAACTGATCCACTATTTTGTCGAGGGGGATCAAAATGACAATTTTCAGCTAAGATTTGGAGCCAGTTTACAGATGACTTCAGAAAGATGGCAGCAGCATCATGTGATTCTTACACAGAGATTGGTAGCTGTAGTAAAATCTGTTGACTTTAGCAATATCTGTTGCATTATACGCCAGTGGTGACCATTCAAAAATGGGAAAAGGCACTTTTCAAGTTTTCTCTCTTCAAAGTTTGCATGCCTGTAACTCAAGAAGTATTGAAGATCTCTTTTAGATTTTTGGTCTCAAACTTTTTTCGATATCTTCCAAGTTCTCTGTTTAGTTCAGAGATATTGAAATTTCATTTTCAGTGGCCAAAAACCAAATGTAGGTCACTTTGCATTCATCAGATTTTTAATTTTTTCTTTTAAAGAGGAATGTCTGAAGAACAATGTTGTCTTGTTTCCCTCAAACTAATTGCATTGGAGCCATAAATATAATTTTTTTCAATGTTACTTTGTACCTCAATATTATTTTAGATTCTCATTTTTAAGGCCCTGTATGGTAAACCTATATAAAAGTATCCAATACATACAAATATGTACATTGTTTGTGAATGTAATTAATTGTCGTTTGCAGTGCTTCATGGAGGTGAACTGTAATTGCAGAGCTCTTTTGGTGCATTTTTGGTTGGTGTTAGTGGGTGCTATAATAAAAAAGCCCTCACAAACATGGTAAAGGAAGTTGAATTTTATATCCTCATCAAAATAATTTGTGACTACATGGCATAATTGTGATTACATTTCAATGTGGTATGATTGTGTGCTCCAAGATGAGTCGTCTGCTGCAGAACTCTTATACAAGACTTGAGTTTGGATTTCAGCAACCAAGAAAAGATAAGTCTAATTAACCTAAAAGCTATTCATTTGATGTTATGCTACTCCTAGAGGCTCGTTCCAGTAAAATGCCATGACTGTGCAAGTAAACACTTACAAAGCTACAAGCTGTCCAATACCTAAACACACAAACACAGACACAGCAGCAAGCATAGCAAAGTCTCAAACAGAGGGAACTTTATTATTGTAGTTGATGATTTTCTGACATCGAGAGCGTTTGACTTTGACCGGTTGCTGGTATGTCAATGACTCAACAGAGCCGTCATCTGAACATCTCTTCAACCACGAGTTCAGGAGAGTAAAACAAAACACTGATCTGAACAGCAGAACAAACTCCAGCATTAGCAGATGGACTCACTCTCTCTTTGCATAGATCAGCTTCAAACCAAACCATGAACAATGAACCACAATTACAAAAACAACACTTTCAAAACAGGTTTTGAATGTACTTGAAATATACCCCAACCTATTGATGCTTTGCGTGTTTTTCACTCAATATTAGGACTAGAATTAAGTATCTAAATAATGCAATGAATGTACTTTCATATCCAGAGTTTTGTGTTAACATTTTCATCCCAAAGCTACATTCTGTTCACAGTCACAACATCAAGAATAGAAACCAGCCGGCATTCAATATATTAATCGTACGAATCAAGTATGCAAAATATTCAACTTTAAAGTCAGTTTTTTTCAAATCACGTTGAATTAATATTAACTACATTTAAACAAAAATGTCAGGATCACATTTACGAGAAATGGTCTCCAAATCAGTCTAATTTGATTTTTTTATTTTATTTTTTCAAACAGTGCTTGTTGGTGAATGTTATGAAAACTATTTGTAGGTCATATTTCATCTCAAAAACAGAAAAAAAGCAATATTATTATTAATAATATTCTTAACGGACTTAATTGTAATCACAAAAAAAGTTTCCTTTATAGTCCTAAATGTGCTCAATTTTCTGCAAATTAGAATTCATTTTTAGTTTAATCTAATTCAGGGTTTAAATGTGAACCAGACATCTCTCAAAAATGTTCCATCTGCATTCTGTTTAAAAAGCAAACAGGTTAACCAGTGATGACGTTTGCTTCATATTTGATCATTCTCCATGCTAATGAAGAGGCCTTAAACTAATTAGAGTTGTTTTCAAGCAGGTGTTGTGGTAAATGCATCACTCCCTCCAAATAACACTCAGCTGTATTTCTCACTGGGGGTGAATCCTTATTGTTCATCTGCACACATTTCAATGATAATTGTAGTCCAGTAATTAATTTGCACAGATGAATTCAGGAGAAACTCGCAGAGGGCCATTAACAAGAGTGAACTCTCCAACAAAACCAGACATTTAACCCAGAACGAGCTTTTGCAATTTTCCAGCCCATCCACAAAAACAGGGCATTATGGGTGTAATGAAGTGGAAAAGATGTGAATAAATATCTCTTTCGCTTGCTGTATTGAAGTTAACATGGCTTCAGTAGACTCACTCCATGTGAGTTCATCATCTATTTCAGATTAATACCCATACAAGAGGTTCTTGACCCATTAAACCACTGGGACTGGAACAAAAGAACAGCCAATTCCTGTTTCTATGGAAGCCTGTTTCTGCCCATAAATAAATAAATAAAAAAAAAAGTGATTGCGACTTTTCTCTCACAATTCTGAGAAAAAGTCAACTCACATTTGCGAGAAGTCAGAATTGCAAAATATAAACTCAAAATTCAGACTTTTCTTGCAAATTGAACTTTTTTTCTTTTTTTTTTTTACAATTTCTGACTTTTCTCAGAATTGTTAGATATAAACTTGCAATTGTGAGTTATAAAGTCTAATTCTGAGAAAAAAATGTATTCTCTGACAATTGTGAGTTTATCTCATAATTCTGAGTAAAAAAAATGTTTCTTGCAATTCTGGCACTTTCTCAAAATTGTGAGTTTATATTTCGCATTTCTGACTTCTTTTCTCAGAATTGTTAGATATAATCTTGCAACTGCGAGTTATAAAGACCAATTCTGACAAAAAAGTACACTGTAAAAAATCAAAAGTTGAGAAAATTTGAAAGGCAACCAGCTTCAGGAGGTTTTTGAGTTTTCTTAACTTGTTTCTTAACTTTTTGTTGAATAAACTGAATATAAGAAGTTGAGTAAACTCGAAAATGTCCTGAAGCTGGTTGCCTTAAACTTTTAAGTTTTCTCAACTTTAGATTTTTTTTACAGTGTATTTGCTTAAAATGTCTTACAAAATTTTCTTACTAAATAAAAAAGTCAGAATTAAACTTGCAATTGCAAAATAAAAAGTCAGAGTTGTGAGATAAAAAAGTGGCAATTTTTAATTTTCCTGCATAAACAGGCTTCCACGTGTTTGTGAGGCTCAGGTAGTGTGATATTCACCGGCTGCAATACGATAAAACACATCAGAATCAGTCTACAGTACCAAACTCCTGCTGTTTGGCTTCTGAAGTGCGGTCGGCTTCAGGATGGAGGTCGTGAGTTTCTCCAGAAGGTCAGCAGGTTGCTCGTCAACCTTCCAAGGTCCACTCCAGCCCCTCAAGACCCGCTTTTCAAAGAAAGGGAGTCGAGCCTCTCAGAATCTCCTGCGCTTCGCATCCCGACAGCTTCTTCAAAGCTCTGTCAGGTAGAGAAGTCTGTTTCAATCCCATCAGGACCTTTGTTCTCTTTGTTGCCCCTCCGATAAAACAAACTGGGAACGGGCAAGAAAGAGCCTCCTGAAAACACAAATAAAAGCAGAGTTTCCCGAGAGCGTCAGCGGCGTCTCATTGCGAGGATTCGCTGTGGCTCTTCTTCTCGGCGTTCCTGAAGACCTGTTCGTAGGAAGGCGGCGGATGGTTGCAGTAGGAGGGCGGCGGCGGGTACGAGCTCATCATGTGCGCTGGGGCCGTCTGACCCGGGTAGGCAGGGGTCAGGGTCGTCGTCATGGCGCCGCAGGGGTCACCGTAGCCTTGCATGCCCGGCTGCTGGGAGACTGTTGGAGAAACAATGAATGAAATCATGTCAAGGTTTATCAATGTATAAAATGTCAACATGCTGTTAGTGAAATACTGCTGGATGCTAACACTCCCACTGTGTGACAGCAGCAGTTTACAAAAGTCTAGTAGGTGTGTTTTTTTTTGTTGTTTTTTAACTAGCAGCATTTAAACTAATCAGGGGGGAGGCATAATTTATATAAAAATATAGATTTTTATTGTGACCCTGGAGCACAAAAGAAGTCTTCAGTAGCACAGGTATATTTGTAGCAATAGCCAACAATACATTGTATGGGTCAAAATTATCCATTTTTCTTTTATGCCAAAAATCATTAGGATATTAAGATCATGTTCCATGAAGATATTTTGTAAATTAACTACCATAACTATATTACAACGTAATTTTTGATTAGTAATATGCATTGCTAAGAACTTCATTTGGACAACTTTAAAGGAGATTTTCTCAATATTTAGATTTTTTTGCACCCTCAGATTCCAGATTTTCAAATATTGTCCTATCCTAACAAACCATACATCAATGGAAAGATTATTTATTCAGCTTTCAGATGATGTAGAAATCCCAATTTCCAAAAATTGACCCTTAAGACTGGTTTTGTGCTCCAGGGTCACATTTTAATAAATATATTAAAATTTATAAATTAATTAAAACTTATTAAAAAAAATATATATTTTTTCATATATTTATTAATTTCTATTAATAGAATCTACAGCATCTTGCTTCATTCATCGCACCCAAAGAAAAACTGCAGTGCTTTACAACTATAGGACAAGAAGAGCTAAATAAACTTATCAGTGCATCTAAACCAACAACATGTTTATTAGATCCTATACCCACTAAACTACTGAAAGAGTTGTTACCTGTAGCAGAAGAACCGCTTCTCAATATTATTAACTCATCGTTATCTTTAGGTCACGTCCCAAAACCATTCAAGCTGGCGGTTATTAAGCCTCTTATTAAGAAACCACAACTAGATCCTAGTGAACTGGCAAATTACAGACCCATTTCAAATCTTCCGTTTATGTCAAAAAATTTAGAAAACGTTGTGTCTGCTCAATTGTACTTCATTCATCCTGCAAAAAATAATATCTATGAAGAGTTTCAGTCAGGTTTCATATATTTATTTACACTTGTTTATATATATATATATATATATATATCACTTTCCCCCCAAGACGTTCACTCTCTCTGTTCCTGAACTACTAACCTCCACCCATTTTACTATCAATGATACTATTATAGTTTTTAATTCTATATTTTGTTTTTGTTTAATTTTGGTTAGTTTTAATAATTTGCTGTGTTTTTAGTATTTTTTATGTCTATATAGTTTTATACATTTCTATTTTAGTTTTAGCTGTATTTATTTTAATACAACTTAAACAAATATGCCTCTGCTGTAGCTTGTTTAATAATCTAGTTTTTACTAAAAGCTGGCATGTACACTGTGAATATGACGGGTTGCTTGTGAGGTTCAAGTTGCTTTGGTTAAAAGCATCTGCTACATTAATAATAAATATATGTTTTAAAATGCATCACAGTTCAAAAGTTGGGGTTGGTAAGTTGATGTTGTTGTTTTAAGTCTCTTCTGTTCACCAAGGCTGCATTTATTTCATCAAAAATATAAACAATAATATTGTGAAATATTATTACAACTACCCTATTTTTATTATAGACTTTGTTTTACTTCTGTGATCCAGATTTATGATTATGTCTGTATTTTCATAGTCCAGTTCTTATGCTTTAAGATCTTGATAAAGATGATGTCTTGTGCTGGTCTGATGTTGATGATGAAGGGAATGAAGAAACTACCATAATCTGACATCAGTGTTTAACCAGATGCATCTCACTCCTGTGTGCTGGAGGAATAGAGGCAAAGGCTTCTGTGCTACTGCAGAACACCCCCCTTTTTAATTTAATGGCAGAGTTACAAAGGACTGTTTAGAGCTTTATATTATGTATTCAAATGCAATATATCATACAGATTATGTGCAACTGCGAGAAACTAGACCTCCAGCAGTTCTGGGGACTTTGATTCAGTCTCATATTGATGCCGGTTAGGTTTTGTTTTCTTCTTAAAATAGAGCACAACTGAAGCACTTTGTTTTTCAGTTTCACTATCTACTGTAAGATAAATGAGATGGAGCTTCTCCTTTTTCATGTTAATTTGTCCTCTGAACAAAACTATTTAAGAAGTAAAAACCAAGCAATTTCAGTCTTATTCAGATTCTCAATTTTCCACTCAAGCAGCAAATATAATGACTCGCTTCATTTTCCTTCAGTACAGAGTTTCGAGAGCCAAACTAAAGTGGCCTATTTTCCTAATATGTGATTGGAAGCAGTTTATTATGAAACTATATTGCCAATTGTACAGCAACGTTTTGAAATATATAATCAGTTCTCCTCTTTTCCTTCAATAAGCAACAGGATTGAATTTTTATGAAAACTGATGTCAACTGTAAACTATGTACATTATTTAACATGCAGTCTGATCATTTTGACTTATTCCTCGTGTAAAAATGTATGCAATTTACACATTCATAATAAAAGCCTAGCAGGAAAGTGTGCAACAATGCAAATAAATGTTTAAATGCACAACTGTTGACATTGATTACGAAACTCATAATCTTGAGCGCAAATGGAGAAAAACGTTTTTTTTTTTTTTTTTAATTGCAGTATGTTTTAAAGTATGTCTAAAAGTATGTGCTTTTAGACAGGCTCTAAAAGATGCCAGAGCCAGGTATATCTGCAAACTTACAGAAAATAACCAAAACAGGCTTTTATTTAGCTGAGTGGCTAGATTAACAAATAATCACCCTAACTAAATATTCCCTCACAGTTTAGTAGTAATGACTTTATGAATTTCTTCACTGATAAAACATATAGCATCAGAAATCCAATGACAAATGTAGAATCTACAGCATCTTGCTTCATTCTTCGCACCAAAGAAAAACTGCAGTGCTTTACAACTATAGGACGGGAAGAGCTAAATAAACTTATCAGTGCATCTAAACCAACAACATGTTTATTAGATCCTGTACCCACTAAACTACTGAAAGAGTTGTTACCTGTAGCAGAAGAACCGCTTCTCAATATTATTAACTCATCGTTATCTTTAGGTCACGTCCCAAAACCATTCAAGCTGGCAGTTATTAAGCCTCTTATTAAGAAACCACAACTAGATCCTAGTGAACTGGTAAATTACAGACCCATTTCAAATCTTCCGTTTATGTCTAAAATTTTAGAAAAAGTTGTGTCTGCTCAATTGTGCTCCTTCCTGCAAAAAAATGATACCTGTGAAGAATTTCAGTCAGGTTTCAGGCCTCACCATAGCACAGAAACTGCACTTGTTAAAATTACAAATGACTTGCTTCTTGCGTCAGACCAAGGCTGCATCTCATTGCTAGTTTTACTTGATCTTAGTGCTGCGTTCGACACTATAGACCATGACATACTCATAGATCGATTACAAAACTATACGGGTATTCAAGGGCAGGCTTTAAGATGGTTTAGATCCTACCTGTCCGATCGCTACCACTTTGTTTATTTAAACAAGGAATCATCTCAATTAATGCCAGTAAAGTATGGAGTGCCACAAGGATCTGTCTTAGGCCCTCTGCTATTTTCAATATACATGTTGCTCCTTGGTGATATTATTAGAAAATACAGGATTAGTTTTCATTGTTAAGCTGATGACCTTGACATAGTCACCACTGATAAACTACTCCTAAACGTAATGTAGAAACTAATTTTCTGTGAAGCTGCTTTGCAATGACTTGTATCATAAAAAGCAGTATACAAATAAATGTGAAATCATTTATCAGCCCTCTGTATGAGGTCTGTTATCAAAGCTTTTAACTCAAGTATTAGCCAACTAAAACCTGGTTACTTTCACTTGGTATCCATGCAAGGAAGGGACAGGAACATATAATATGACATGAAAGCGCTATTTACACCAAGCTAACAAAAATCAGACCAAGAAACCACCCAAATCTAGGCAACGTCACAGCTCAAGTACCAAGTATGAGCTTGGCATTTCTGCTTTTGACTCTCTGACGCTTGTCTTCTATAGGGTTCTGTGCATTACTGTCAGCTGGTTTTGCAAACTGAGAAAATAACCCTGATTATTCCTTTAAAGATCCAAATTACACCCTTATTTTGCTGCCAACCGAAGCAACAATTGATATGATGGAGTGTGACGCATCGAATGCATGAAAACATCGAGCTGCGCCATGCACCAGCTTACAAAATAGCTTGTCAGAAACACTGTTTACTGCATCTATTGAGAACAGCAGGGCGTTGCTGGCCATATGTTGGCGACATATCTGCTCACACACCAGAATTGCTCATTTGAAATTTTCTGCTGGTTTGGCACAGAGATGGGAAATAAATCAAGTCTGTGGTGAAGTGCCAACCTTGGCTCCAAGCAAGAGCTGATAATAACTGCCTGTTACCGACTGTAATAGTGAGCAAGAAATCGCTCCCTGTGTTTCCAAATCTTGTTTGGCTCAGTTAAAGGACAAATTGTGAAGATGATTTTATAGCAGCAGCAACAGCATCATAATCATAATCAGGAAGAGGTGTGTCCTGTCACAGCTTCCCAATACAACATCAGGCTCCGTTCCAAACCCACTGATCTGTTTACACGGGCAGCATCCTGACCTCATTAGACACTCATCTGAAACACTCTACATATGTATCAATTAGAATTAATGACTCAAAAAACAACACTCCTCCACAAGACTCCAAAAACACTCACAGAGGCTGCAGTTAGCACAAAAATACAGTGCACTGGGTGAAATGTTTAAATAATATTTTTAAATTAGTCAACATCTTAAATTAGCGTTCAAAGTCTGGGGTTGTTAATTTTTTTTTTTTTTTAGAAACTAATAGTTTTATTCATCAAGGATGCATTAAATTGCTCAAAAGTGGTATCCATGCAAGGAAGGGACAGGAACATATAATAATTATAAAGACATTTATAATGTTCCAAAAGATTTCTATTTCAGATAAATGCTGTTCTTTGAACTTTCTATTCATCTGTGAATCCTGAAAAATAAAATGTGTCACCGTTTCCACAAAAATATTAATGTTTTCAACATTGATAATAATCAGAAATGTTTCTTGAGCAGCAAATCAGCATATTAGAATGATTTCTGAAGATCATGTGACACTGAAGACTGGAGTAATGATGCTGAAAATACAGCTGCAGATCAGAAATAAATTACAGTTTAACACATATTCACATAGAAAACAGCTGTTTTACACTGTAATTTTTCACAATTTTTGTACTGTATTATTGATCAAATAAATGCAGCCTGAGTGAGCAGAACAGAATCTTATCAACCCCAAACTTCTGTACAGTAATGTGTATAAAAACAGTATCTTCAATCTAGGTTGTGCTCAATTTCACTGTCAACTAGAATAGCCTATAAAGTCAATATGCACCTTATTTACTGTCTTAATAGAATTTCTGCTCTTATTGCGTATGATTGATCAGTTCACATTTAAAGAGGAAGAAATGTTCATCTTGTAGTCTTTTATCTGTAATGTAATAACTTTCTTCTCCTTTGCCTGCTCATGTTTAACAAGTGTCTACCTGCTGTTTCAAGAGGAAATCGCACCGCAATCGATGGCAAACTCTAGAATATAACACCCACGTTTCACAATGCAATCAATTCCTATTGGACATCATGAAGTGCCACACTACATTCTTCTCCTGGAATGTACTGCTGTAAACATGTCAAATTATGGTAGTAAAATGAGCTGCAGTGCTGTTTCTTTCTATCTGAAGCAGTGAGTATGTCCTGATATCATTCCCCCTCTCTCAGCCCTACTCTTCCTTGAATACACGAAGGCACAAAATCGGCCAAAATGCAGTTCCAGTCTAGGCAGGATTTGTACGCCATGATTTTTTTTTTTTTTTTTTAATAGAGGAAATGTGGTTTTCAATCAAATTATTAGTAAATATTACAATTAAAAACATTGACAATATGTCATTGATAACAGCTGAGAAGAAAATATTTAGAGCGCATGATAGCGCAGCTGATGAACCGCTCGTGTGACAGACAACACACCGTTTTTCACACAGAATGCATTTACATTTATGCGGATGCTTTTCTCCAAAGCGACTTACAGTGCATTCAGGCTATATATTTTTTATTGTTTTTATCAGTATGTGTGTTTCTTGGGAATTGAACCCACGAACTTTTGCGCTGTTAACGCAATGCTCTACCACTGAGCCACAGGAACATTTTGCATTAAAAAAGACAAGACACAGACAGTGTAATAAGAAAAAAATGCTCGAGTTGAGATGCGAGATGAACTTCTTTAACTCAAGCTCCACGTTTGAACGGCATTTCATGTGCAAGATGCTGCGAAAGAAGCGACGCAATGGTCAAACACGTCCATCAAATGCATGTTTACACAGAAAAGCAATGGAAAGCAGAAAGCTGTGCTGATCCAGTACTGTACGCCTGATATCTGATGTTTGCATGATACTGACAGACTGAAAGCTGCTGCTGTTTTCATTCTCTGTTAATCACCACTGCTGCTGCTCTTATACTTTTACATCTTATACTTTTTTACTCTTATAACTGATATTACACTTTTATACTGCTTCTTATACTTTATACTTTGAAATTACTTTTTGATTTGATCCCTAAAACTGAATGCCTACGTTTTGGCTAAGAAATGTTATTTACGTTATTTATGAACATATAGGATATGTTTTAGACAAGTTTGTACAATATTTGCCTTCATATTTCATGCATCTTTTCTGCAAACATATTTAACAAGTCATTTGTTTTACGTTTACAGTATGTTGAGCTTCTTGTCTTCTGCACTTGGAACAGAACTTTCTTTAATCAGATGGTTTTGTAAGTTTTTAATATATTTGTTACCTGAATCTCACTTGTTACTTGAATGTTACTTGAATCATGTTTAAATTACGATAAGATGACTACTTAAACCTTAAAAAAACATCAAAATCATGATCTTGAATTGGTCAAATCTTCTGGAAATGGAGATTTTTTTTTGTTGCCATATTGCTCTGCCCTACACTGACAGTTTGGGAAAGATATGGTGTTTTTGTGCATGTCCAGTTTCTGCAGCTTCAGAGCTGGTTTGCTCCAGATCTGTGATGGTGGTGATGATGATGCTGACCTGGCGAGCTGACCGGTTGTCTGGTGAAGGACACGTTGAAGGCGGGCTCCTCGCTGAGCACTGACGGATACATGCGCCGGCGAATGAAGAAGCCCGCACCGCAGCAGAAGAGCACGCCCATCATCAGCAGCAGCCTATGAGAGAGCAGACACACCTGACTGACACAAACGCCACCCAAGTTCAAGTTCAAGTTCTGTTTATTTCTAAAGCACATTTACTAACAGCCGCCGGCCGACCGAACTGCTGTACAATAATTACAATATAGATACACAAGAAAGAGACAAAATCAATAATCACTTAGGGACAATAAAAACAGAATAAAATTACATGTTAAAAGCTGAGACAAACAAATGAGTTTTGAGAACAGATTTAAACTCAGAGTGGAAAACCATTTTAATTTGGGTCGGGAGATTATTCCACAGAGTGGGACCAGTCACTTCAAAGGCTCTATTACCCCTTTTTTTTCAAGCGGGTTCTGGGAATCTGAAGGAGGAATTTGTTTCCCGATCTAAGTCCTCGCTTAGGAGTGTACGGGTGGAGTAAGTCCGTCAGATAA
>JAFVLL020023600.1:0-11985 GCA_021397915.2 Tor tambroides
GACTTGACGTGAAACAGGCTTGACATGGCATGAACAGACTAGACGTGGCATGAAACGGACTAGACTCACCAACAGCAGGTTACAACAGTAATACACGACAAGGCAACAATGGCAAAAACATGGCTACTTAAAGTTAACAGAGAGGGTCACATGACATGAAACAACCAATGGGAAACAAGACACATGACTAAAGACAACCAATCAGAACATGACACATTGAACAAGGGACCCAATAGCAAAGAGACATGAGGGCAAGGGAAGCATGACACAAACAGGAACCATAAGAGAACTTCAAAATAAAAGACATGATAACCAGAACCTGAAACAAAACCCAAAACAGACCTTACAACAACACAGAAATAATACAGGAGGAGAGGGTTATTTAGAGAGAGAAGAGATAAGAAGGAGAAATATACAGAGGGAACGCAGCAATAAATTGATAGACAATCAATTCTTTCTTTTATTTACTTAACTGAGTTTGTACTTTCAATTTGGTTTTAATGAAAATATTCTTTAAATTAGTCTGTTTTGTTTAGTTATAATCATTACATTTAGTCAATTTTATTCTGACTAAAATTATGTAATTGTAATTGTGTATATAATTTTAGTTGACCAAAATTACATTGAACTCTAACATTCAACATTGTTTTGTATATATTACAATAATGTGTAGATATAATCATAATTAACTATAATTTCTGCATACGTCAATAAATTCTGAATCTCTTTAAATCTTTTGTCTATTTTGTCATAGTGATCAGTTAGATTATAATTATAAATTATAAATTACATACTCTTGTTTTAAATGAATTATTAAAAATATTTTGTTGTTAATATTAAATTAAACAAATTAAAAAATATAATTTATAAATAACTTCATTTATAAACATTTCAGTACATTCTGAATCTCAGTCACACTTTTAATCTAGTCTGTTTTATCAAGTCGTAGGCATTAATTTTAGACTAATTTTTTCATTACATGTACATCATGTAATATTAGTTTTTCTTTTTCTTGTTCTTGTTTTCAAATTTCATCAACATGTTTAATTAAAATAATTAAATTAAACCCTGTTGGATTTTCTTTCTACAGTGCAACACAAGATTATTATTATTATTATTTATTTTTTTTATTAAGAATCTCAGGGTCGAAATACTGGACCTCTGACTTTTGACATTGTAGTGACAAAATTCATTCATATACATGCATACATGCATAAACAATCAATCTTCTTTTGTGCTTCAAAGAAGAAAAAAAGATGTATGAATCAGGGGTCAAAGCAATCTCAGCCAAAGACTAAGTGAGAGTTCGAGACTCTCCTCTGAATTGCTCTCCTCTCCTTGGCCAACATCATTACAAATAACCTGCAGTCTGACCTTCAACATGCAATCTATTAATTACACACTCGCTTAGTGATGTTCATCAGCTTCACTTTGCAAAGAGACTTATTTCTTAATTAGAATAATAAGGTAATTAATAACAACACTGGTAAGGTCACCACCTCTCGTCATGAGATGGCCATTGAATGAGTGGGAAGTCAACATAAAATGACTACAAGCAATAATTTGTATCTCATTTCTGACCCGCCCCGCCCCGCGCTCTCTAACATCAGCACCCCTCACACCATCGGTCCTGAATGACATAATGTCCTTACCGGGTAATTACATCAGGTTCAGCGGTGTGGGGTCATAAAACTTAAAGTAGACTAATACCTGGAAATTGGCTTTCAGGTGCGCAGTGCGTCTTGCTGTCATGTCTGACAGCATTCTAGCGAAGCCTCTCTCGGCCACGGGCTCATAAATACCGCTATCATGCAAAACAAATAGAAGCGGAAAACAAATAGCACTAAATCATCAGCCTTACTAATATGACGGCGTGTTATTTACCGAGCTGTGTGGTCAGGCTGATAATGCTGCCTTTATTGTCGATTTAAAACCCTTCCTCTCACCTATGCGTACTGTTCAGAGTGTCGCCCTCATCTGAGGAACCAAGACAAAAAAAAAAAAAAAAAAGCTGGCGATCCTTTGCGGAGTTTCAGGGTAAAATCAATAAGCGTCCAAATTATCTCTGTGCTCTAAGCAGGCAATCACCATTGAGCCCTTCCCTCCATTCTACATCAATCCACTCACTCCCATGTAATCAATGACCCGTCTCACCCTTTTCAGTCTGGGGTGATACTTGAATTATGAGTGTATGGATTAATTCATTTCTATACAAAAACGTGCTGCTTTCGCAGAGGACGGAACCGATATTAACAAGGCGTACGGATGAGGCGTCGCACTTCGTTATGGCTGTTAAACTTCTTGTAAAGTTTTCCATTATGTGCCAAAACCAGTGGAGATTAAAGGCTATTAAAATGTTATCGCATGACACCATAATCCCTCTGGCAGTGTTTCTGCTTATCCAGTATTTTTCTTTTTTTCTTGTCAAGTGACGGTTATACTTCACTGCTGGCCTGTTTTCAGCCCATTAAAGAGTTGCTTGTTTTTATCCATTGGCACTGATCGATATTGTTTAGTGAGACATTTCATGCCAGTGACAGTTTGCATGATATTTGGTACATTTGAGAGTAGGCTAATAGACACCACGGATTTTTATTAGATTGCACAATGTAAGTGGCATAGTGTAATCTACTTTTGGAATGTGTCTTCATCAATATTGTTTCTAAATGTTAAGTTGAAAAATTAATGACATTTTATATATTTACTGTAAAACATATGATCTGATATGGATTTGCCTTTGATAGATTTAATCAAAATATATTCACTACAGTTCAGAAGTCTGGGGTTGGTAAGTTTTTAAGATATCTCACCACTTATTTGATCATGAAGACAGTAAAAACAATAACATTGTGAAATATGTGACCCTGGACCACAAAACCAGTCTTAAGTGTCAATTTTTAAGTGTCATCTGAAAGCTGAATAAATAAGCTTTCCTTTGATGTGTGGTTTGTTAGGATAGGACAATATTTGGCCGAGATACAACTATTTGAATATCTGGAATCTGAGGGTGCAAAAAAATAAAAATACTGAGAAAATTGCCTTTAAAGTTGTCCAAATGAAGTTCTTAGCAATGCATATTACTAATCAAAAATTAAGTTTTGATATATTTACGGTAAGAAATTTACTAAATATCTTCATGGAACATGATCTTTACTTAATATCCTAATGATTTTTGGCATAAAAGAAGAATCGATAATTTTGACCCATGCAATGTATTTTTGGCTATTGCTACAAATATACCCCAGTGACTTAAGACTGGTTTTGTGGTCCAGAGTCACATATTATTAGGCTATGACTGTTTTCAATTTGAATATACTTTACTATGTAATTTATTCCTGTGATGGCACTGCTGAATTTTCCATTACTGCAGTTGTCAGTGTCACATGATCCTTCAGAAATCTTTCTAATGTATATAAACATTTTTATTATTAATGTTGAAAACAGTCGTGCTGCTTAATACTGTATCTGTGGAAACCGTAATATATTTTTCAGGGTTAATGAATAGAACTTTCAAAAGAAGACCATTTATATGAACCAGAAATATTTTGTAACATTTGAAATGTCTTTACTGACACTTTTGATCAATTCAGTGCATCCTTTGAATTGTAGTGCAATTATATATAAATATATACGAGACTGAAGGCTAAAGCATTTACTACATACAGTAAATATCCTTTAGGACTTGTACTTGTAAAATACCTGACACCACTTGAAGAACATATAGCAACCATAATCTTGTATTTGCTGGATTCATGATGCATCTGTGAAAGTGTTTCTAATCATTTTCTCTTAAAGTGCATGAATAGAAACATATTATGACTCATCTGTTTGGAAATTCTTCACCTTTTCACTCATAACAGCGTCCCTTCTACTTGTAAGAATGTAGTACATGTTGTTTTTCAAACACTAGATTGCACAATTTATGGATACATTTTTTAAATGATAATAAATTCAAGTACTTTGCTCACCAGAATGCAGTTAGCCATATTTTGTATTGCTTAATGTTCCATGTATTCCATCATTCCCTTACCCTGTTATCAAATGAGGATGTTAATAGAACTGGAGGTGTGTGGAAACAGACAGGAAGTAGATTCCCTTTCTTGTTTCTGTTTGATAGACTATCTGACTCACGGAGAGGTTTGTTAATCTTGAGGAGATCCGGTCTGACTCGTCTTTCTGGGCATTTGGTACAACAGTGAGGCAAATTGAGTTAACAGAATCGATAGGGCACTTCGAAAAAAAAAGGACATCTGATGCAGTTATGTTGTCTGGTTCAGATGTAAATAGAGGTTGAGATTCGTTGGGGGCATCAGCAAGAAGTGGATATCTTTTCGACTTATATTATTGGGTAACAAGCTCAAAGCAAGAGAGCAAAGAGAATGACTCCTTACTTTCCCTTTTGTTCCAGTTCTCATACTCTGTCTTAATGCCCTCAGGCTCTGTCTCTCAGGGGTGAATGAGGATGGAGCAGTGGGGCATTTTCCCTCTCTCTCCATTATTTCTTTACTTTTCCTAGGCAGCAGTTCATGGGAACAGCCTGCAATTACAGTGACACCCTCTGCCACCAGCAAACTCAAACCTTTTCTAGTATTAGTTTTTAGCCTGAGTTATCGATAGTGTTATTTGTGCACTTCTCTCCAACATACACACACATACACACAGCAGACACAGGTAACACTCAATGTCAAGGTTGCTGCTTTCAAGTTCTCTACTTCACAGGCTGTTGAGCTGATGATGCACAGGGCATTATAGGAAATCTTGTCACACAGCATTGCTTGGAGCGAGTGAGCAAGTAAAGAAAAACAGATGTTTCACAGAGCTTGTATTTTTTGTGCAATTCCAGGTTGTCCACTGTACACTGTAAACAAATGTAATACAATGTAAATACAATACATAAAATGAATGCATTGTAATGTATAAAATGTACATTTTACCAACTAAAAGTAAAATGAAATAGATTTTTTTTTTTTTTTTTTAAATTTACTTGAATGCATGTAACCATTTTTATAGTGTATATTTTGTATATATAGTGTATATTACTCCAAAAGTTACCAGGTTTATCTTTGGCATAGAAACAGTTTTTAGGCTGAAGGTGCAGTGTACATTTTAATTTTCACCTACAATATGTTTAATATTTCACTGTGTTTAATATTCATTTATCCCTATGATGTCTACTGGGAGACAGGTGTCATGTTGAAGGTGTTAGCTAGAACAGAATGTAATATGTTCCTGTTCTATATGTAATTTTAATGCTGCAAATCACTTCTGATTTTTTCCAGCTTCCAGAGACATTCCCTGGGAGCCTCGGTGTATCACTCTTGTGTGGAAATCCTTTTATAACGTAAGGTTATTTTTTAAGTAAGTTGTTTATTATAATGAAGCAGTGAACTTTTGCTGACATTTTTGGTGTTATTAACATGCAAAAATGATCGTTGACTCTTATTCATAATAATTATAATAAAAATATTTGTCATTTTTAAATGTTAATAAAAATTCTGACTTACTAAATTATGATCAGGTAAGTATTATACAAAAATTCGTTGTCTTTGAATTAGACAGATTAGATAATGATAATAAATAGAATAATTCAATTAGCAATGAAGAGTTTTCTGCAATTAGGCCAGTATGTGGCGACAGTGAATCCATGATTTCGTTCACTCAACTGATTCATTTAAAACAGTGGTTCCCAACCTTTTTGCAGCATGCACCACCGTATTCTGGTTAAACACCACATTTTTAAATGCAATAACTAAATACAAGTATTCACTGTATACAGGGCTTGACATTAACTCTTTTGCTCACCAGCCACTGTGGCTAGTGGTTTTCCAAAATTACTAGCCACTCAGCATTTTCACTGGCCACAATTTTGTTGCTGGAAAATTACATTTTATATGACTAAAGTTACTGCATATCAAAATGTTTTTAAATTGATTTCCAGGTCTTTTTTTTTTGCCTACAAAAAGGGCATTTCCCCCTAACCTTATTAAATGCATGTGTCAACTTTCATATCAAATTCTTACATTTTATTAATAATTTCACTTAATGTAATAAGACTCTATAGGGCTGTTACCAATCAAATGAAATCAGTATTAACAAAACCAATCTGTCCACTGCTGGAGAAACAGAAGCAGCTGAAGTGACATTTAGATGCATTTATAAAGACAGTTTAATGAAGATGAAATGTAGCATGAATGCATTTACACTGCAAAATTACAACAGCATAAATAATGTTGTAAGCTTGGTGTTTTAAATCAGGGTTTTTATTTACAAATATGAAAAGTTGTAAAAATACAAAAAAAGTTACTTTTAAATTTGAAAGTAACCCGCCAGCAGGTGGTAGCAAGTGACTGTCTTAATGAGTGAGTCACTGAGGCATTCAAACGATTCGTTCAGACAGCTGATTGATTCAAGAATGAAGCAAGTGCATGCCTGTGTCTCTATGTGCGTACTATCCATCCTAAATTCTATGTGATATTAGTCTTTATTAACGGACCACTGAATCATTGACTCAAATTATTAATTAAAAAACCCCAATCATTCAGTAACGAAACACCGCTGTGTGTTGCTCAGAGATGTGCGACAGTTCTGCTGCTAAGTTGTTTGGAACTATTTTCATTAAACAAATCGAGCAAAAACAGTCACATTGACATTATTGTACTAAAATGTATGCCCTAAGTCACTTAATATTAACTACTCGTTTGAAGTCTTGTTTAAAATCAATGTCGAATTTACAATCGTATTCTCTTTCACTTGCCCCTTCAAAAAATGCACACAGATCATCAAAAGCATTCTCTCGCGCACCCCTGTTGGTCGGTCTGTGCACCCCAGTTTGAGAACTGCTGATTTAAAACATTGATTCAATCAGGAACAAAACAAGTGAGTGTCTTATATAAGTCACTGAATTATTCACTCCACTGATTTCTTTGACAACCCTAATTCATTCAGGACCTAAACACCTGCTGTGTGATGCTCAGCTATGCTTTTTGGAAAACAATTTCTTTGAAGCAGCTGGCAATCAATAAATATTATTGTTTAATGAACTATTAAATAAAAGCAGTATTTCATACAATAGTGCTGTTGTTGCTTGAATTCAGAACAACACTCTTGATCATGTGATAATCTTAATTATAGCTAATTATAATTATAGCTAGGCTTTGTTTGAAAACCTAGCTGTAAGGAATTGTAAACAAGTGGGTGCTTCTGACCTTGTACATGGTTAAATCCAGTAGCACTTTAGTAACACAATCTGTCGGCATGTTTCACACTGATGTTGCATATGAGGACTCATAAACTCCATATCATCCCTCAGTGATTTGATCAGTTGTCTCACATTACGTTGAGTGATCGCTCACCACTCGGCCCCTGGGACATTTGTCTCCTCCAGTATGAGTTCATTATCTTCAGCCGCCATCTACATGGTTAAATTGCCTTCTTATCCACGCTACACCGACTTCACCCCAAGGTCAAGTGTTGCACTGTCAGGCCGATTAAATACTGTTACACAGGAATTATCAGCCTCATCTTAAACACTGCATCCAGCTCCTGAGAAACAAATAGAGTGAAATTGCATCAAGAGCATGAATTATGGGCCAATGGCCATTGTAGATGTGAGGATCCTTCATGGATAATGATGTGCACGCTATGAAATCAGAAAATGAGAGGTAGCGCTGTAAAGTCTTCACAGTCAGGCTCAAAGCCTGTTTATTTAGCACTCTAGGAGTATCTCAGCATTGTTCTGTGAGTGCATTGGAGTCTGAATGTACAGCGGTCTCATTCAACTTGCTCACAAACTGTGCTGTTGAAAACTGCCTATGCTGTTGTCATTTTTGTGTGTGTGTGTGTGTGTGCTGGAGTGGTTGTTTTGCTTTAAAAGCATCTTTGAATAGCTCTTGAAACACAGCCTTTGATGGGCACAGTGCAACACCAGATAACTCTTTATCACCAGCTTGAATGGCTAATGTCCTCTCTTACTCTTTCCCCTGTCAAAAGATGCTATTTCCCCTCTGTAATATGCAAAATGCAGTCACAATGCAACCATTTGAATACGAGATAAGACGATTTGTTTGTGGAAAGTTGTGGGTATAATGGCAAATCGTTTATGCAGTGAAGAATTTGCAGAATGCCGTTTTGCTGCACCAAATAAGCACTGAAGAGTTTGATTTTTTTACAGTTACAGTCGTATCCATGATACAATTATCAGCCATTCTATTAATATGCATGCTGGGTATTGCATTGCCACTGAGCCGTTTGATTTTAATGTCTTCAGATCTTCATTATATGCTTCAGTATATGCTTATGCAATAACACATTTTTAAAAATCTGAAAACATCTGATTAAAACATCATTTGACTTTTGAATGTGATTTCTTCCTGTTTTAACCGAATTTAACAATGAAAATAAACCAAACAGAAAGTCATTAGCTGACATCATCATCCTCTCTATCTATCTATCTATCTATCTATCTATCTGTCCGTCCGTCCGTCCGTCCGTCCGTCCGTCCGTCCGTCCGTCCGTCCGTCCATGTTTTTTTTTTATATCTATCTATCTGTTGTTCTGTTTATCATCTCTTGCATAAGACCTAAAAACAAAACTTTGAGGCTTTTTAATTAAAAATCTATCTATCCATCCATCCTTGCAACTTCAAGTCATTTTCATTCAAATTTGAATAACAATTCTGTGTCCTGTTTGCTCCTTTCATTCAAATTCATTTCAATTCAACTGTTTGGAATTTGAAAGACATTTCTAATTCAGTTTTGAAAGACACACAACCCGGACAGCTGGTACTAATTCATAAATCTTCTCAGAATCTTTTATTATCATATGAGTTTGGTTGTATGAAAATGCACAACTTTTTATAGTTTTACATACAATTCAAGTTAAGCCAAGGGCAAGTTCTAACTGCTCTCTGGTCCAACAGCCAAAGCAAACCAATCTGCGTAGACCCCAGAACATTCAGCAAACCTGATACGTGCCCTCCTAAATTTATGAGACTGGACTTCAGCCAGTTGTACACACATTCACTAATGCAGTTCTGGAATGTTCTGTCCTTTTGAGGCGCCTACTTACAAGTGTGGAAAATGCAAAGACATGTTTTAGGAGGTCCTTCTCAAACTAGTGGCAAGAATCTTGTCTTTTCAATTGAATGGGCATGCTTGCTGTTGCCTGTTTCAATCACAGTCTGCTGTTTTTTTTTTTTTTTTTATTATTTTTGCTCAGCTTTTGACAGATTTATGCCTGAATATCTTAAATTTAAAAACAGAGTCTGAGTCAAGCAATGACTCGATTTACTGTCCCAGGGACATCTCATGCACCTGACATCCCAGTCAGGCAGGCCGGCAGACTCTATTTCAGAATTGAGAACAAGACAGCATGCAGAGATGAGTGTGCCAGCGTATGTAGTAGCGTTGGACATTTGCCTTTATTTTCCACTCCAGCAAAGCGAACTCCTCGTAACCCTTTGTAATGAGGATGTGGGTCATCATTGTGGCCCGTGACTCATAAAAAAACTTGACACTTACGCTAGGCCTCCCAGCGATATGACAGCTCACCTCGTGTCTATCCGTGGCTGCCCTGTTCTGGAGGTGATGACAGAAATGCTGGTCCTGCAGCTTTTTTTATAACTTCACTTTCTCTATTACCCATTATCCACCTTATGCCAGGCTAGAATTTTTATCACAACAGTTGTTTAGCTATTGTTATTCCACAGATGCAGGTCATCATTTTTAGCAGCTATGGATAGAGTTGCTCTCATTTAGCATAGCTTTGGGACAGAAAACAAGTCTGACCTGAATGGGTAGTGAATTGCAAGCAAATTTTCTTTCTATAATCATAAAGTCTTATCCATCAACATCAGATGTACGTACAGACATATTTTAACCAACTAGACTACACAATTCAGCTTTTAGTTTTCTTTTTATTTCACTATTTTTAATCTAGTGGGTGGCTTTTGCATGCATTGATGTAAATGGTCAATTAATCTTTGCAAATTAAGTAGATAATTACAATGTAAATACATAAAGGCACAAACACTTGCAACCCCTCATGAGTCCTGGGTATTCATTAGCGCCGTTATGTTTCTGAATCAACTTTATACTGTGTAATATTTGCAAAATATTAAAAAAGCATCCCTTACATTGTTTCTATTTTCTTTTTGTTAAAATATATATGATGGAGACTATTATGAAAGGCCAAGATTTACATTTTAACTTTAGAAGTTAACATGACTCACATAGTAACACATAGTATAGAAGTGATTGTTATTTCTTCCTCATCTGAAGTTTAGTTTTGTTGGTGTAACCGAATGCTGTTATTGTGATAATATTGTATATTATTGTGATAAAATAATTAGTTTAAAATGACTTTTTTTTTTTAATTTGTTCTTGTATATTAAAGCTGAATTTTCACATCATTACTCCAGTCTTCAGTGTTACATGATCCTTCAGAAATCATTCTAATATGCTGATTTGCTGCTCTGGAAATATTTCTTCTTATTATTAATGTTGACAACCCATATTTTTGCAGAAACCATGATGCATTCTTTCCCAGCATTCATTGTTGAATATAAATATTAATGTCATTATAAACATTCATTTGAAGTATATCTTCTTTGTAACAATGTAGAAGTCTATACTGTCAGTTTTGATCAGTTTAATCCATCTTCTCTGAATAAAACTTTATTTTTTTTTAAACAAAAAATTCTTACTGACCCCAAACTTTTTCATAAATGTACAGTAAACAGAAACTGTATTATGTTTTCAAAATTCCTTTTTTTTAATCTTTGATGTTTAAATGCTAAACGTTTCATACATGCAGTCTTGATTCCATCAAAATGGCATTGTGATTTGCATATTTTGTGGTATGCATTAAGATTGCATGCTTTATTTATTGACTTCTTCACAGTGCTTGTCCAAATACTTCATTTGGACCGTTTACACAGGTGCTCCAACATATTTATGCTTCATCTATTTGGAACACAAGTGCTTGCAGACATGCATACAGAGCAACAGCACAGTCAAACAAGCATAACTTGTGTAAAGACAGCATCACTTACTCAGAAAGGACTAATTACTCTATGAACTTTTCAATATATCCAGGACCAATTATGTGCTTATGTTCTGTGGTCAGAGAATCTTTCTAGACAATTGCCCAAAGAGTTGAATCTCCTCCAGCAAATGAGAATGAAGCATTCAGTGTGTCTGCATACTGCCAGACTCTTCCCAGAACACATTTCAGGTGTCCAGATCAGTTAGAAGGCAACATTGTTTGTTTGTTGCACTCTGTGAAAAGTGTAGAAAAGTATGCTTGAGGGCACAATGCGTCCAAATCTGCAGATTTACATCTGTGAACTTTGGAGAGCGAAATGCATGAAAGTGTTTGAGGTTGTATTTCCAGACATAATAGTGAGCACTTTGTAAATGTAATTGGTCTGAAGTGGGCACACTCAGACAAACAACAAAGGAACATTTTAATATTTCATTAGAACAGATGAATGGGAAATTGTTTAACGCTTTTGATGACTCCATTTGACCATGACATGTATTATTAACAATATGAATATTTCTGATTACAGTTATAGCGCTTAAATTGGCTACCAAAGTGATTTAGTCCACTGTTCAAACTCGTTTCCCTTGCTTTTATAATATGGATATATAACCATCATTTTGTCTAGTTATTGCTTTGTGAACTATTTATTGGAGAATGGAAGAGTTTGCCTTCAGCATGCAGCATTATACCTCAATCCATTTTAAGCAGATATAAAGGCAAGATTCCTCCAGCCATGCTATCCATTTTTAAACACGAGTAGATGTCATTTGTGATCAAGGAGGGACAAAATGCATTGTGAGTCAGTGATGAAAAGAACAGATCTGGGCCTGGATGAGAAAGAAAGACATAGCAGCGGATTACTTTTGTTTTCCCAATCATCCTTTCATGGCAAACAGTATTGATTCAGATTCTATGGCCCTCTCTGTCTTTCTAACCCTCCGT